>JACXGI010006328.1:0-42451 GCA_016801175.1 Esox masquinongy | reverse complement strand
GATGTGGCATGTAAACATGAACCATTGATCTGGCAGGGGAGAAGTGGCAGGGAGTTGTATAAATCTGCGTGCTGATGAGGTGACTGGGGACAGGTGTGTGATTTGGTGATTGGTGACAGGTGTGTGCTTTGGTGTGCACTGAGACTCAAGGGCGCGGGCGCCCTCTGCTGCGCGCTCGCGGAGGCGGGGACGTGACAAAGATTGACACAAAAACAACAAAATAGGCAAAGACAAATGGTGCTGTTGTGCTCTTCTGCAATGCCCACTGCTGGGACCAAATGTCTACTACTTCTTTATTTCCAACTCTCAGTGGTACATCCCGAAAAGGCTCAACTCCCATTCATCGTTTATAATAGGAAAAATCTCTGGGATTTGGTGGAAAATGTTAAACTAGGTTTGTCGTGGACAAGGTTGATTTATCTATCTAAAGTGCTCACTCTAGCCGAGACATACCTTATGCCGCATGAGTTAAAATCTGACCCCCACACTCGTTCAGCAAAAATTCAATCCTCTATCTTTTCCCATTGTCTCAATCTGATAAAATGTCATATTTGCTAAACAATCAGTACCAGAGACATTTTGAATAATGCGTAACGCATGACACTTTCAATGCCATCTTGCCTTTTTGCCGTTGCAGTAGAGCTGTCTTTATTTGTTGTCGGTCTCAAACATCCTCTATGTACACATGAAGTGAAGGGAACATAAAGTAAAATGTACATACAATTCAACAAAACACTTTCCCAGGCTTTTCTTTAGATAACAGCAAAAATGCAATTTGTAGCAGATAGGAGTGTCTAGCTAGTGATGACACGACTTATCAAACAAAATAATGTTTGCAATGTCCCTTGGTTCAACAGTCAAATGTAAATTGAACAACAATGCACGTTTTCATTATGTTTTATTATATCTGTATAAGTAAAAATCTCGACCATATAACCTAGATATTACATGTAACTAGTCTGTACAACATGAATTATGTTCAGTATCAGCATAGTTCCATTGCTATTAGATTTCAGCTTAACATTATGCTATTATGTTGTTTCTCAACATTTCGCTAGTGTGTTAATGTTTCACAATTATCTTGATAGCAAGATGTTTTTGATTGGTAATGCGTGTTAAGTTAGGGTACATTCCATTGTGAAAGCATCGCTACAATCATTAACATCTCTTTATGAACTTATGAATTTAGGTTTTAGGGTTACTGTTAGGTTAAAATTAGTTGTCACATGATGAGGTTAGTGTTAGGATCGAGGTTAGAGTTAACGCTACAAAAACAGAAATTACCAAAACAAAACAATCACCTGTTAGAGACATTCTGCAAAAAGACTATTTTTTTTTTTGCTCTTGATGAAATCAAACGTGCAACCAACAGACCTCAGTTATCTCTCCAACTGCCCACCTCCACACCAGCAAACATGGTCACATTGCAATGGTAACAGCCCTGGTCATATGTTGATACTGAATGTAATTGTGTTTTACGGTAAACCAGAATCTTATGTGAAACAGACTGTCATCTATTCCTAACACCTGGAATAAACTAGTCCACCAAACTGAAGACTATTTGTAATTTTCTTCAAGCTATAATTTTCTTCAAGCTATAATAAATGGGCATGACTGGAGGTAGTTTCAATTTTTTCAGATGAAAACCAGGACGAAATGACAAGAAGGCAAAAGCAATCTCTTCAGCTCTTACATTTTTAGACCTTCAGCTCTTATTGTCATTGTTATATCCTTAAACAACAGTTAAGAAAGCATAATTTCCCATCTCCTGACAACAAATGAGGAATCATCAGAAATCAACTACCATCTGGGCTTTTTTGCCCCGGATTCGCAACTGTCAAAGCAATTTCCCGTGTTTTGCAATCTTAAATATGTCTGACGATTGAATCTTTTGGGCAGCAGATTGTATGTTCTGGGGGGGGGGTTGTTGTTTGCTCATTTGAAACAAATTATCAAGGTGATTTCCCTCGATATGGGTTGGATGGGGAGAATGGTTGGAGAGGAGGAAGGTTAGAGGGGTGGGTTTGTGGCTGGGGAGATAGTACGAGGCAGGCAATAGGGAGTCAATTTGCTCTCAAAATGAAAGTGTAATGGCCATTTATGAGATGTCCTCGTCAAACGAGGCGAGCTTAGGAAGTGCTTGGGAAATAAACCCTGACAACGCTGCAGATGTTTAAAGGGTTGAGATTCTTCTCCCCTCTCTTCATTTGTATCTCTCTGTATCTCGCTCTCCCTCTCAGTCTCTCTTCAGCATCATTTGTATGTTTGTTTGTGTGCGTATTTGTCGGAACCGTTACTGTATGGCTGATGCAATCATGAGATAGGGCTGCAAGCAAACTTGGGGTACAGAGGTGGGGGGTTGAAGGGTTTAGGATAGAGATGGTCTAGAATATGAAGACAGCACACATACACAGCCACACAAACTCACATACACATTCCAAGTGGATTGCACAGATAGTATTTTACTCTGCACATGCCCACGCAAATAAATAGCACGTGTATGCCCAGAAGAATGACAAAAATATTTGCCATCAAATGATTATTAAGAATAGAATCGGCCCTGTTGTTCACATCCATTCTTTGTCCCTCCCTGCCAGACCAGAACCAAGCAGTGACTCTGATCCTCATTCTTCTGTGGTGCAGTCTGCAATTCTCTCCCTCCTTATCTCTCTCTCCCTCCCTATCTCCCTGTCTCCCCTGTCTGTAGACAGTGGGAGTACCTTACAGGGCCTGAGGGAAAAATAGAGTGGCTGAAATAATGGGTATGTGTGTTCGTCTCTGCATATCACAGAGGTGTGACCGTCTTCACCCTCTGAGCTCTTTCTGTCTCTCACATACATACGCACACACACTCACACACCACAAGAAAGACACACATGCGCAGACACAACGTCCCACATCACAAACGAGGAGGGACACGCCGCCACTAATGGCAGGGGTGAGCCGCCAAGCAGTACAATCATCCATAACCACCGCAGTGGCTCAGCCGGTCTCAGCAGCCAGCCCTCCCCTTCGATAATGCATGAGACTACTCCCAAATGTAACATAATTATCCGAACGGCGGTTCACCCTCCTCCCTTCCCTGTATGCTCTCAAAGCATTTCTACTTTATGCAGGGGAAGATAGAGATGTTATGTGATCGAGACAGCAGAGTTGACTGAATGGCGATGTTGACTCTGTGGTGCGCTGGAGATGGACGCGATGATTTAAAAGTGTTCTAAGCATGGTTCACATTTAGCAAAGGTGTGCTTTCACAATCCCCAAAATAATCATTGTTGTCATATTTTAGAAAGAGTGCTTCCTATGAGACATCACAATAATCTTCATGGTGATCGTTGCCATATAAGCCCTTGTATAAATGGGTGGTTCAAACGCTGTCTGCTGATTGGCTGAAAGCAGTGGTATATGAGACCACAAACCAGGTATGAGACAAAACAATAATTGTATTGTTTTAAATATGTTGGTAACCAGTTAATAAGCAATACCGCTGAGGGGTTGTGGAATATTGTCAATACACCACAACTAAAATGCTCCATGCAGGCACTATATTTAATACCTAAGAACAGTTCTTCGCTGTGCCTTTTTGGCCATATACCACACCCCTTCATGATTTATTACTTCAATATCACACCTACAGGAGCCATTGCTAACCAGTGTTTCAAAACACCTTGCAGCCATTTCCCCTGCAGCTATACTTTAGACTTCACACTGTACAGCATCTCACTGTAGCCTTTCCGTCGGAAGAGCATTACCCTGAGATGACCTATGCGATACGGCCAATAACACCCATCCTTCATCCTCGCTTTTATCACCTTCCCATGAAGACTCAATATCTCTCCATAGCACCTACATGCTCACACCATCTCTGACACCGATCCATACCAGTCTTGATTGCCTATTCACATCTTCTCAATCTCCTTTCATCCCTCATCATCTCCGTCCCTTCACACTATTCCAATCTCTATCTGACGCCCCCCCCATTCCCTAAAACCCTTCCTCCACTCCTACTATTCCTTCCTAATTTTTTTGGGCTCCACAGACACATCCATCCCTATTAAAGGGAGGAAGTGAGAGCATTGGGAGGGCAAGGCGGGGGTCTGCCGGAAACACACACCCAAGGGGATCCAGGCCCAGGCTAATGGAATTACTCTCCATTATCTGGCTATACATAGGGGGACTGCTGGTTGAACAGACAGAGGAGAGCGTGAGAGAGGGTGTGGAGAGGAAAAAAAACCTCATGCGGACGTTGAAAAAAACAGGGATGTTGGAGATTTTGTACATTGCTGGTATTGTAACTATTGGTTTGATCTTGGTGCTTCTAGGAGGGTGTATGTATCTTTGGGGGCAGGACTCAGGAGGGTGGGGTTTTTTTGAGGGGGGAAGGTGGATAGATATTGGTTAGAGTGTTTTGCCTTTAACCGCGAGTTTGCTGGTTTAAGACCCCAAGCCGACAAGTAAGATGTTTGCTTTTGCTCTGCCCTTGAGCAAGGCACAACCTTAATTGCTCCTTCAGTTGATCAGACGGTATTAGATACCACTTTGCATTTGCAACTTCTATTATTAGAAATCTATTATTATAATTTTTTATAATACAATTTTTATTATTTCTCTTCCTTCTAGCCCACTTTCTGTTGTTGCTGTTACTTCACAGAGTAGGGTGTGCTTACTACTACTTCACCGAATGGGGTGTGCTTACTAAAATGTAAATGCAAAAAATGTTGAACTGCTTTACATGGTGTTATGTCATTACAATGCAATCAAATCATAATGCGATAACCCAGAGACGCCATCCTGTTATGAAGTTAGCACGGGAATCCATCGTAGAAAAGGAGCCCTGTGGAACAGTGAGAAAAGAAGCTTGCTAACCCTTCGCCCAAATCCCTGCTCCTATTTTCGCCCTTTCACTTACTCTCTCACCCACTAAACACTTCTCTTCATTCTCCGAATCCTTTATATACAGCACCATATAGCTTTAAGACATCACTCCTATTACAGTACAGTACTCTAAAAGGCTGTGTTAGGGAGAGATGATGGAGGATATTTATAGCTAAGGCCTGTTCTTCCTGGCTGGGCCCTGCTCAAGTCATCTGGGGGCAATGCAACGGGAGGGAGGGTTTTTTATTTTAATATTCCTGCCTCCTATTCTTAGCTCCATTGTACCGGCGGGTGATCCGTGAACACAATACAGTGCTTCTCCAACAAGGGTGGAGGGTGGGACCACGGTTTCCAGGAGTCCTCTGGAATCGCTCGGCTGAAGATGGAACACCTATGTCAGGGTCAGTTTACTCACATGGGGTCTATGTTAGGCTAGTGTTAAACCGGCCGGGTAGAAAGCTCAGCGTGCTGGTGTGTGTTTTGACGTGTGTCATTGTGTGTACGTCTTTGTGTATGTGGAGGATAAGCAAGTAGATAATATGCTGTCTGGGAGCTTGTGGGCTTGTTATGTAAGTGAAGTGTAAGTAAGGCTTAGGACTCCTTGTTTAGCATGCTGATTAAATCAGTTCACACTAAGCTGACGTCTACCAGCTGGGGTAAACATCTATATTCAACCTGAAAACTGCCCACTAAAGGCAAGGGTGAGAGCTATTACTTTTAAATAGACTGCTGGCTTGCTGGGCGTTGCGGACAGATGGAATGGTGGTTGATGGATTAAACAGCCAATTTTAACTCCAATGGCTGAGAGTTTGAATCCATAGAGAGAAAAAAATAAGGAAAAATGGAAGTGTTACTTTTAACTTCAGAGTGTGTGCTCCCACGTTTGTCTTTCAATCCTATACTGTACCTTCAGCAGTACTATAAACATTCTGAATGTATACCTTAATCTCAGTCCCTAACACAAACCATGAAACCTAAACATTAATACCAAATCTAATACCTAACTGTTACCCATGTTTTCATGTTTATTGCCAGTTCACATATAGACATTTTGGAGTGTTCACTTAAGCCTTTTAGTTTCACATCACCCATTATCTACCCCTGGTCAAACGTTGAAAAACGACTTGAACTATAAGATCACATTGGCGGTTTAACTCGTTCAAAGGAACGCAATTACAGGATCGTGGTCACAATCAGCTGGCACGGACAGTGTGTCAGTAAGTCCGTAAACAGCTGTTGTCAAGAGAACAAGTTCACAGCATAGTCAAACAGATATACACACATGCACACACAAACAGACCAGAACAGATGTACACATTTGGGAAAAACAGGTTTTGACCATCCCAGCAGTAGACTCATCCAACCAGTGTTGCATTACTCAACCCTTTCAGAATTCTGACCCCCACCCCAACCTACACTCATCGTGACCTCATTCCAACCAGGGAATGTAACAGGGAATACCCGTTATTCTCCTTCATTACCCCCCCTAATTTTTCTCTTTTTAACTCCTCTCTTATTTGTCGGGCAGGGTGGTGGCTCTAGCCTCTGGCCGTCTCACTGCAGCTGTGAGTAATTGTGTTTACAGATGGCATACGTGCGACCTGCACGGGTACAGAGAAAGACAGAGATGGAGAGAGAAAGAGAGAAGACAGAGAGTCTCCTTGTATCCCTTCCCTGCGGCCCCCAATCATCTCTGATGAGGAGGGACAGCCGTGGCATTTGGACTGAAGATTCTCTCTCTGTTAACTGGCTGCATGTGTCTGATACAAATGTTCACCAGCCTCTACCATATTTTTCTCTATCTATCTCTCGCTCAACCTCTTGGTCTCTTTCGAATGTTTTTTTTTCTATTCTGTCATTCTTACCTGCATTGCCCACTCTTGTTTGTGTACAGTATGTGTGAATATCTGTGTGTTTGATTCGTGTCTGATCTTTCACTATCTGAAACTACTGTTGCAAAATGCATCGTTTCCAGGACAACATGTTGCACTGGAAAGGATGCGTAGTACGTGTCACAGTCAGTTATGTACCTGGATGTTTCTCACACAAAGTACAAGCAAAAGACACACGATATTTCAATAGTCATTCGTTAACTGTTCTTTGAGTTTACACTATAAACAATTTGAACCTTGACTGGCTGAAAGCCCTAGCATATGACACTGTAATGCTGAACATTTACTGTTGTTTGGAGTAAACAATCCACTATAAACTGGGTGGTTCCGACCCTGGAAGCTGATTGGCTGAAAGCTGTGATATATGAGACTGGACCTAATTATGTTGTTAACCGGGTTTATAGTAGCAATAAGCCACCTTGGAGGTTTGTGGTCAATGACCAATATACGATGGCTCAGGGCGGTGTCCAGGCACTTTGTGTTGTGTTGTGCATAACAACAGCCCTTAACGCCTGAGCCAGTGTGGTAAACCACCGTATACCACATTGGGTCAGGCATTATTGATAAACTATGCCTCATCATTGGTGTTTGTGATTGAGTCATTTAAACAATGTGATGTTGGTCATAACCCAATTGCTTTCACATGTATGCGTGTGATTCTGCATGCTGGTGTAATCTTCAGGGTTAAATATGCAGTAGAGGGACTAGAGTAAATGGACCTCTCCTGGATTTCTCCTATCTGACAAGATTCCATGCATGGAACTAGAAGAGAAATAGAACACTTGTCTACATTCATGTTAATGACTCATCTGTTCTATTCATTTCTTCTAGGTGTACATTCCTAGCTGAAACCCAGGTGGATATTTAATTTTTTTTTTTTTTTGGGGGGGGGGGGATTGCACGCCACCTGGTCTTACCGTTCTCCGGATGTTCCATCTCTCCGATACTGCCATCCGGAGTGGTCCTCTCATAGTGGTCTTCGGGCAGGGCAAGGGGCCCGATGCGGGGCCCAGATGACGATTTGGAGCTGGGGGTCTCTGACTCCTCCAATCCGCTGTCGTAGTAGCTGTGCTGAGAGGGGTCCTGCAGGTCTTGAGCCTGATTAGCCGTGGAGAACGTCACTCGGCGGTGAGGAAGCTGTGATAGGAGAACAGATATAAGAGAAATAGCGTTGGTTTCATTAACTGCTTTTTGGATGCATGATTTTGTCGCTGGTGGGTTGAGTCTGAGTTCAGTGGGTGGTGTTTGTGTGTGTGTGTGTGTGTGTGTGTGTGTGGGTGTGTGTTAAGGGGGTTGGGGGGATACGATGGGGAAAAGCAGCTGTCTAAGTCGTGTGTTTGATGGCAGCATAATTAAAATACAATTAGCCATCCCACTTGTGCTGGCGTTGGACGTGACTCACTAGCAGTCATCTCTCTGGAGGGTACTGGGGACTGGAACAAGCTACCAAGAGGCCTTCTCTCTCTCTCTCTCACACACACACACGCACACACACGCACACTTTAAGCACTGCCATACACACATACACAGTCATACATTGCCCCAATCTACACTTACAAACATTTCTCATTTGAATCTCAAACACACAAACACACACACACACACACACACACGCACACGCACCCGCAAATGCATCCATCCATGCACACACGCATGTGCACATAAACTCTCAGTGTAGAGTGTATTACCTAACCGTTAACTAAATCCTCTCTGACTGCTACAGCCAGGTCTGATAAAGAGGACGGGTGCGACAAGGATCCCTGAGGGACCCCTTGGCCGATGGGGCCAGGCACTCAATCACTATGGGAAGAGACAGGCGCGCAAATTGGGTCGGGAAAAGACTTAGAGGCCGCTGTCAAGTAACAACACCAGCAACTATACCATCGGCCAAAATGGAAGCTAGACCTGCCAACACAGACTCAATCCAGTCCCACAGTAGCTGAAAGACACAGCTGTGAGGGGAAATAAAGATAGAAATGTTTTGAGAGAGAAAAATAGGGGGTGGGAGAGGGGAGTAGAAAGACAAAAATTAGAAAGACAGATAGAAAGTGTGAAAGTGTATTAGAGAAAGATGAAGTTGGAAAAGACTTAGGGCCAGTTTCACAGACACAGATTATGCGTAGTCTAGGACAAAAAAAAAGCTCAATGGCGTGTTCTGTTGAACTTGATTTTTAAGTCCTAGACTTAGCTTAATCTGTGTCTGTGCAACTGGCTCTTAGCGTTTAAAGGGATATTTCTTCCAAAAATCATATTTCATTGACAGTCCCCTTACCCCGAGTAGGTCCTTCAGGCACATAGAGTCATGTTTTAAAACAATCCATTATTCAGCTATGTCTCAGTCAGTAATTACCGTTATTAACATCGTACAAATTCATGAATGGAAACCGTACGTACCCCTACTGCAAAGCTGCATTGCAAGCAGAAAACTATTCTAAAACACTCCAAACTAAGACAAGTGGTGTTGTTTACCTCAATGAACATGACAATGTTGTATGCTTCAAAATAAAGTTTTAATTTATCATTTTTAAGTTATAATTCTCATTTCAAATAAACGGGTACTTCCTGTGTTTACCGGTCAGTTTTGTTCACAATTGCATCAATCCACGCATTCGTTAGGGAAGTGTATACACAGTAAACGAAAGTTAGTATTCGCTGGCTAGAAAGCAAGTTACCTATTTCGTCTTTGATATTCACCTCGGGCAGTCAAATTGTATTTGCTTGAGAGAGAAAGGAAAATGCATTAATATTATGTCTGAGTCGAGCAGGAAGAGCATTTTTCGCAGGATATAGCCTTACTTGTTCTAACCATAATGCACAGATGATGAATTGACCGAATAGAAGCTTGGAGAACAGATAAAGGCAGAGAGGGGAAAACGTTGGTGAACACGTTGATCTCCACCCTTGCCCAGAATATCCGGAGGCAATGTGTACTTTGTGTAATTATAACAAATGAATCGGAAGTATTACTTATGATCTGTCTTGTCTCCACGGGTTAAACTGGGTAACTTAATGGAATTGCATTCGCATTTAGTTCTCTTCTAAGTCAACGTGGGTCACAATCCTCTTTATTAAAATGTTTCTCGCAAAAATTGTGTCTTGTTTACGAAGTTGCTCCATTGATTCTACCACACTATGAGGTATTGTCCCCGCAGAGCAGGTAGAATTTAATTAACTCAGGATTCACAAGCAGGCAGAAGTCAACATTGATACTTACAAACAAAGGAAATCCAACTCAAAGTTTATTTATCAAATGCACTGAATAACAGAGTTATCTTGCACAGTGAAATACTTGTGACAAGGCACACGACATCTACGTAGTAAGAATTAAGAAATATATAAAAAAAATATAAGCAAAAATATAGCAAAAAATATAGCAATAATATACATTGTGTAGACTAGTGTTAACTAGCCACAATTTTAGAAAGCAAGGCGAAGAAACCTATCTTCACATACTTTGTTGAGGTTAAAGTTCATGCTCACCTTGATGACATCACTGCCGAAGAACAGAAGCAGCGTATTGTGGCAATAGGAAATAGTTCGCTAGTGCCAGTTTGAATTCAGCCAATTCCGCCGGCTGTTTCGTTAGTGTACAGTTTAAACAAACGATGGTACCGCAATAGATTACTGAATGTAGTTAGAAGTGTTTTTCCACTTGCAATGCAGCTTTGCGATAGCAGTATGAAACGTTTCCATTCATGCATTTGGATGATGCTAATAATGCTTACTATAGACTGGGACAGAGCTGAATAATGGATTGTTTGAAAAAATGACTCGATGGGCCTTCGGGAATATGTTTTTGTAAGTGAACTTTGAGAAAAATCTTAATTTTGGACAAACTATCCCTTTAATGTCCCTGGAAGTGTTGGTTGTTTCAGCAGATATTGATAATTGACCTGATTCTTTCTCTTCCTCTCACTGACACACACACACACACACAGACACAGACACACACACACGTTTGCCTTTCTACCCTTGTGCTTACCTAAGACCTAACAATGACACAGAAATCCCTAGTCCTAAACCTAACACTTACTCTAACCTTAATCCTAACCTGTAAATACTAATCCTAAAAGTAAACCTACTTCTAACACCATGCTCAATTTAAGTTTTTCTTTAAACCTAACCCTACAGCTAGAAGTCACATTTTCGTTATTTCCAATAAACCATGTGGGGTTTTACTATCCGATTTCTATGTTTAAATATAAACTTGACATATAAACATGGCGCATATTTATGCGTTTCTTGTTATCTGGCACCATGCATATTTTTCCACAAGCAGTATATGTATGTTAACCTTTTTATTTGTTTGTTAATTTCCTTTTTTATTTCAGCAGCAAGAATTGTTGTGTGGAAGACATTACATCCCGTTACAGGCTGTAAATAAAAGCACTTGCTCAGCAGGTTGTATCTTGGGAAAGTGGAACATAGACCCAAAGGAGCAATGAATATAGAATATAGACCCCTAGAAATGTCAGTTGCACTCCAGTTCCACTTTACACACAAGAGCAATACAGACATTTTAGCTTAACATTACCTCTGATTATGATAATTTTGAGTATCATTTGTGTAGGCCTTTAATAGAAATGTTAATACCTTTTCTTTGTATAATTTATATCATTGGGGAAAGGCATTAGCTCCAAATGAAGTTAGTTGTTATAATCAGCTGTACAGCTGATTTATGTGGTAACCCGCCATTTGAGATTATTTTACAGACAACCAATCCGTGTGTTTGGTTGGAAAAAAAAACTGGGCAAAAAATAAATAACATATTCCCTCTGAGAATGGAATGTCAGGGTCAGCGGAAAACACTGACCTCGACAGGAGGAGACCTGTCCGACATCATAAATCAGTAAAACACCCAAACCTGTCATTTGGTTCCTGATAGTGCTAAAAGCCTCATCTCTGAAATGATAGATGAATAAATTGTTATTTTCCAACTCATGTCCATAGCCCTTGGCGAAGATATAACGGAAATATCTATATGAAAGAATGAATGAGTTGTGTCCATTGAGATTGTGCATGGTTGTGCAAGTGGCCAGCTGTCCAGATAAGAAAGACAGATAAGAAAGGACTCTTTCATTAGATAATGGGGAGTCATATTCACAATACAACATTGTCCATCTTCCCCAGATTATTTAAACCAGCCACTGACAAATGCCAGACTGACGCTTTTCATTGATTCTCAAAAGTGTCTGTGAGGCTTAAGGTGGAATATGATAGCAAAAGGCATGTGTGTTTTGTTGTGAGAAAGAGGGAGAAAGAAAGTGAGCTAAATCAAGAGAGAGGAGGAAAAAAGAGAGAAATCCTCATTAGCTCTCTCCGAGGGAGATGGATGATGTTGTATTGTGTATTCTTATGAATGTCTCCCCCTATCAAGTATGCACAGGCACACACACATGCACACACACAAACAGCAACAAACACACACAGGCACACACACACACACACACACACACACAGACCAACACAGACTCAATGTGTTGCTTTGAGCTGCTTGCAAGGACATTGCTACACCTACATTGTGATCAGTTGAAAGAGAAACCGATGCAATTCCGAGGAAAGGGAGGAAATGGCTGAGAGAGAGAAAAGACGAGAGTGACACAATCAAACGAGAATTACGGCAGAAGAGATCGAGACAGAATGGAGAGAGAAGGAAAGTAAGTCTACGTCTAAGTTAAGGCCTAGTCAGAGCGACAACAAAGAGAGAGGGAGAAGAGAGAGGAAAAGAGCGATGGTGAGCACAACATTGTTCCATCAAGAAAGAGAGAGGGGGAGAGAGGAAAAGAGCGATGGTGAGCACAACATTGTTCCATCAAGAAAGAGAGAGGGGGAGAGAGAAAACCAGAGTACAGAAAATGATAGACAGAGAGAAAGAAAGAGCCATACAGAGAAAGTGAGGGAGATTATGAATGTGCCACATGTCACCCAGACAGACAAACCTACTGGTCATTTTACTATTGGCGAGAGGGAGTGGGTGCACACTCACATACACTCACACACTCACATACACTCACTCACTCACACACACACACTCTGGTGCCCTGGAGCTAAAACAGCACTCAACAACCAACAAAAGCTCCCTTTATTTCTCTCTCCCCTCTTCTCCCTCACTCTTTCCACTGCTCTTTCAATTTATTGGCCAAATCCTGCTATGTTTCTGGTTCCCCTGGCCCTAGTCAACCAGGGCCAGACTATGTAAGGCATGAGAGCTATGCCGCAGGCTATGATTGGTTCCACAGGAGAATGCACCTGCAGTACTAAGTACCTGAATCAGGCACTCCCCAAAAAATGAAACAATAATGTACCTAGATAAATGGAATGCTGTGGATCTTTTGTAACAATTTCAAAATGCCAGATGCTGGAATTCAGATTCCAAAGGGGGGAGGTAGGAGGAGAGGGTGGTAAGAGGTGTGTTAGAGGAGGAAGATAAAGGGAGATGGTGGGTTGAGGTAAAGAGACCGAGGAGGAGGGGGGACAGAGTGTGGTGTGTGTGTATGTGTGTGTGTGTTTGAGTGTATACATGTGTTGATTTGTGTCCACCCATCCTTTTTTGAATGGAACACTGATGTGAGGAGATAGGAGGCGATAGGTGGGCACTCAAGCAGGAGGAAGACATGATGTGGGCTCACTGGTAAGAACATCTCAGTACAGTGTGACCACGGAGATGTATCAACAAGATTATAACAAATTCAACAACCAAAAAAGTTAACTTCAGGCATTAACTTAAAAATGGTTATGGGTAAAATTTTAGGATATGGCTGTAACAAAAGTCAATGGTTACCTTTAGATATTAATTAAGAGTAATTAAGGGTTAAGGTTGGGAATGGTTTAGGGTTAGAGTTCATAGATATAAGATTGAACATCCCACAGACGATAAGCTCTGTCTCCAAGCGTTGCTTTTTGAAACCCAGGGATTGGAACTCTTTTTTGTTGCTGATAACCATTAATTCATGGGGTGGTTAAGTTGGTAAAGGCTTTAAAAAAATAGAGTGTTGGAGCTACAAATGGCGGCTAACATCCATCCACTGTCCCCAGTGCCCTAACAAGCGGCCAGGCTACAAATGGAAAGAGCGCTCACCGTTGCCCTAAGAGGACGGGTTTCAACAAATATATTTGATGACCTGGAGAACAGGATAAGCGTCTCATATTCAAGTTAATCTGGAGTGATCCCTCTGGATATTGAAGCATACCTGGAATTTAACATAAGATCCAAATATTTCTTATTTCAACACTGTAGTCATATAGAATACAGTCTTATCCAGAGTGCTTCCCAGGAGCCATTTGGGTTAAGTGCTCGGCTCGAGGGTCCAAATCAACAACCTTTTGGTTACCGGCCCCAAATTTCCAACCAATAAGCTACATCCCCCAGATTTTCAAATGTTGTAGCATGAGGTGTTTTACAGCTTTAATTTTAGCAATGTTTTAAAACATTTTTCAGCATTTAGCAGATGCCCTTATCCAGAGAAACTTACAAAAGAAATGTAGGTATATGGTCTAACTCACGAACAGCAACACATCTTTCACTTTACTGGCTCAAGGATACAATCTACCAACATTCAGGTTTAATGTCAGATGCTCGAAATTACTGCCATCCAACCTGTTGCACGGTACTCTTGTGGATGATGCACAGGGGAAACACAAACACCTCTTCCAGATGGAGGTTTTCACCTCAAGGTATTGAGTAAAACGGATGTCATCTAACCACACAGTTTGTAATGCAAATGAGGGACAATATAATGAGTGTGTCTACAGTATGATCATGTAACATTGAAATACATATTAAGCTTATCAACAAATGTGAATAGTTGAGTCAAAGTTAATACGAGAACAGAAGTAGGTCTATGGCCAGAACTAATCACCCATGGTCACATGCCAAGGGTAAATAAAACACACCTGATAATAACAGACATACCAACACATATAAATACCACACATAAACTCATGATGTGACCTACTGGCAAAACATTTGTTCTCCAAGCTGATGTGTGCCATACAATGACGAGAGAGGCTAAAGTGTCTCATGTAAAAGAGGTGACAGACGATAACATGACCTCTCCATTGTGTGCAAACTGTCATTGAACGCAGCCTTCCTCATACGTTTCTCTCACTCTAGTCTCTTCTTTCCAATGTTTCTGCCCTCTCACCTCTTGGTTTTGCCTTTACTCTCTCTGATCTCTTTCTTTCTCTATATTCATTAAATTACATTTGAAAGACTTCATTGGCATAGGAAACATTTGTTTACGTTGCCAAAGGAAGCAAAATAATTATGGATATGAATGTAGAACTCTCTTTAAACCTTTCAGAATCTCTCCTTTCTGTCACTTGCTATCTTTCACACTCTTTAACACTTGGCTTCTATCTTTCTGTCTCTCTCTCTATTCCTCTCTCATACCTTTGGTCTATTTTACCATTCCTCTGTACCTCATATGCTCTGTCACTCTCTGCTTCTCTTGGTCACTCTATTTATTTGTCTCGCTAATTCTATTTGTTTATCTCTACCAGGTCATCAGTTTTGTAATGGTAGGAATACTTCTGCATTTCTATACTCTGGGCGGGTGTGAAAATCTACAAACAGTGAGCTAGAAGAATCTCATTGGCTGTAATTCTTACTATGTTGCTGGCAGGACAAACATTAAAAATTCTGATACACACTCAACCAAAAATTTGACTCCTGCGGTGCCACACACACACACACACACACACACACACACACACACACACACATTCAGGGAGGCATGCAACACACAAGCACAGCTATAAAACAATCATAAACACCATTATAGCATTAACAACCATAAGAACCTCAGATAAAAAAAAAAACTCTGAATGAGTCTATATTGTTGAACTGATTAAAAACACTGAAAAAATAAAAATTATACTGCATTTCCATCATACAAACAAACACACACACAATCTAACACACACTCATATACATACACACCAGCACACTAAAGTGGATTCAGCCTACCTGTGTCCCTCCAAGACAGGTCTGACAAGTGTATGTGTGTTTGTGTGTGTCCGTGTGTCCCACAGCAAAAAGCATTACTGACAGCAACAAATACATTGATTCACAGACCCAGGAACAAGGCTGGCAACTCATGGATACAAACACACATACGCCTTCATGAACTTGAATATCAAAGCACATCAGCATATACTGTATTTTCAATTTACCGCCTCACTGCCCCAAACATATCACCCATCAAATTGGTAAAATAAAAATGACCAAAAAAAATAACTCGTCACTCATACTTTCACTCCTGAATTTAGATTTCCAGAAGCCACTCACTTCAGAAACGTACCCACCCCCATTTTGCCATATATTATTCAAGGAAGACAGACACATTCTTAAATACATGTTATCATACTCAAAAGGGCCTGGTGTGTGTTGCTACAAGCGTCTATTCATATGCACACAAACACGCACGTACATGTGATCACATACACGTGCAGAAGCAAGCTGGCAGAAACAAACATCGGAAGACACGCAAAGACACACAAACATTCCATCTGCGGTGCCTTACCTCCTTGAGCAATGCTAACTGCTTTTTTTGTTGAGAAATGCCCAAGAGAAAACGTTTAAAACCAAAGGATGACAACGTTCATTATCATCACTTCCTCATTCATGCCTAGAGCGGTTGCTGGCATAGAAAGATGGAGCGGAAGAAGCGACATGAGAGGAGAAGGTGGTGGAGGAGAAAAAAGAGGAAGAAGCAGAGAAAGCCAAATTGTAAGACTGTGGGGGTCAATGTGGTGGTTTAACCCTTACCCCCATATACGATGTGTGACCCCATTCCACATCATGTCTATCACATGCAGTCAGGAATACGTTTGCATTGGTATGTAAAGTTTTTTGTGGTGTATCTGTGTTGATTAATAAACCCATTTTGACCAATCAACACTTTCTCTGGATTTCATGTAATCTTGGTCCATCTAAGTCAGTGTGGGTTGATATCGAAAACCCAGACGTACAGGTACCCACATGAGATTACTCATTTTCCCTTGTCGATCTCGCCGATCCTTCAAAGACCCACGCAGTCATGAAAAGTGCAGAGCAACATGCTATTCGTTCATCTCATTTCTCTTTCGCTTCCTCTTTCATTTTGACTCAAACTCATACACTATTTACTGTAACAGTCTCAAATGTCCTTCATTCTTTCACTCTCTGATTCTTTTTGGTTATGTCTCTCAGTCTCTTTCTGTCTCTCTTCCTAGATCAGATATGCTATTATATCTGTGATGAGCTATCAGCGAGGTATGTCACTCAGTATTCTGTGTTCTCCCAGGTCTTCGAGTTCCTACTGTAAGGAATGTAGGAGAGATAATTGGATCCAGGAAATAGCTTTGGGAAGATGGGATAGGGACAGGCAAAGAAAAAGGCAGAGTGCGAAGAACAGAAGAGGTCTTGCATTCAGACAAAACGAGTGTGTTAGGGAAACCTCTTTATCCTCATTCATTCAGCAACTCTCAGATGTATCTTTGTTTTCTCTCTCTGAAAACTATTTCATCTCGCTCTCCCTCCTCGACATTCCACCTCACCTCTCTGTCAGAATGAAAAACAAACCGTGTGAATGATATTCAGCTAAACGGATGTTAAAATAGTTCTTGCAAGTCTGATGTGTGGAGGTGTGAGGGAACTAAAAGTCTGTGTGAGCAGCAGGTGCTTGTTGCTTAATGCTTCTGGCAGGATCAGTTCCAAAAGATCTTTGTTTTCACTTTGTCAGGAACCCAACACCCCTTCATCTTATTGGACCACTGGCATAGTGGACTGTTTCACAAGGCTGCTTCTGGCCAAATTCCATGGCATTACTATATATACCGATCAGCCATAACATTATGACCACCTGCCTAATATTGTGTAGGTTCCCCTTTTGCCCAAAAACAGCCCTGACTCGTCACTGTTTTCCCCAAAACAGCCCTGACTCGTCAAGGACTCCACTTGACCTCTGAAGGTGTATTTGGCACCAAGAAGTTAGCAGCAGATCCTTTAAGATCATGAAAGGGTGCACATGGTATCCACATGGCATCCTCAAACGGAAGGTGGAGGAGCGCAAGGTCTCTAACATCCACCAGCTCCGTGATGTCGTCATGGAGGAGTGGAAGAGGACTCCAGTGGCAACCTGTGAATCTCTGGTGAACTCCATGCCCAAGAATGGTGGCCACACAAAATATTGGACACTTTGGGCCCAATTCGGACACTTTCACTTAGGGGTGTACTCACTTTTGTTGCGGTTTAGCCATTAATGGCTGTGTGTTGAATTATTTTGAGGGGACAGCACATTTACACTGTTATACAAGCTGCACACTCACTACTTTACATTGTAGTAAAGTGTCATTTCTTCAGTGTTGTCACATGAAAATATATAATCAAATATTTACAAAAATGTGAGGGGTGTACTCACTTCTGTGAGATACTGTATATATTTTGTTACAGTTGAAGTAGTTGCAAAGTTACAGTACTGGTGGAGTGGGCTGCTAAGTATTACAACTTGTATATAATTGTGGTTTGGAAATGTGTTATTTCTGCTTTTATGTTGCAATTATAGTGGGTGACCACTGCTAGAGGTGGCACTGCACCTTTTCCGGTTCAGGGGGAGAACACACGGTTTGTGGTGTCCGACCTCTGAACCGGGAGAGGAAGTAGGCCATCTTTAAAGAGGAGCGGGGTTTTGCTGAGCACATGGGTGATGGTGGTAAAAAGTGTGAGTTTGAAAGTCTGACAGGTGTACTGTTTAGTTTGAATCAGAAAATAAATTGTTAAGGATCGAATAAGTGTATCTGTAGAGAACAGAATGTAAAGCTGACGGGCCACGGGCTCAGCAATGAAATTAAAGTTAACACAAACTCAGAATTCTAGTGGATGTTGGAGTTCTTGAATGCCCCCTCGACCATCCTGTTACAATATGTACACACGCACACGCACACGAGACCACTGCAAATTGAATGCTTCTGTTCCTCACTCAAAACCATATATATATATATATATATATATATATATATATATTTATTTAGGGGTGTATGAGATTTTCATGGTATGATGACCGTCTCAAAATATATCACGGTATTATGGTGGTGTCATGGTATTATGGTGTAGGCCTATTGCTAATAGTATTAACAATTAAATTGTTAATGTATTAAATATGTTTGATGAACACCATTAGTTAAAACAATGTCTTAATTTCTAACCTGAGAATCGATACTAAAACCAAAGTGGCGGTAATGACATCCAGGGGATAGATATTGAATTACAATTGAAAAAAAACAGGTTGCTTAAAATTTAAGACCCTAATTTATAAATTAGCAGTTTATTGATTGGTGTTTTTCCCACTACTGTCCAATTTCTGTAGGCCTAAAGCACTTTGTAAACCTTGTTTAAAATAAGTGCAAACAAAACATATTATAAGTAGTAATAAATGTATTGCACTGTTGCACTGCATTCAAGCAAATTAACGCATGAAAATATAGTTGGCCTATCGTAACGTTGCCTATGTGCTTAGCTCTGTTTGCTGCAGGTGTGACAGACAGCGTGAACATAACATTAGCCTACCTATTGACCTAATGAGTCATTACAAAACTTGGAAAATGTATTGTATCTGGCTGTGCTATTTAAGAAAAGGGAGATTATAATTTATTAGCCTATATACTGTATTTTCACTTACTTTGATCTCTGCATATTCCGTGGGATGATGCTCAGAGATGGAACTTCAGGTTGCACTACAGGACTGCTTTGAAACAACGGATTCACAGATGTTCTGTGATGCAGCTGATGGGAACATTGATGAATACATAGACTCTGTCTTAGCATATACAGTTGTGCTCAAAAATTTGCATGCCCTTGGAGAATTGATAATATATGTACCATTTGTAAAAAAACATGAGTGAGCAGGCAAAACACGTCTTTTATTTCTTATGGGATTCACATTCAACTGTAGGTCATAACAGAATAGCACAATCATAAAACAAAACATGGCAACAATGGAAAAAAAATGAACTGATCCCTGTTCAAAAGTCTGCATACCCTTAGTTCTTAATACTGTGTGTTGCCCCCTTTAGCATGAATGACAGTGTGCAGTCTTTTGTAATAGTTGTCTATGAGGCCTCGAATTGCAGGTGGTATAGCTGCCCATTTGTCTTGGCAAAATGCCTCCAGGTCATGCAAAGTCTTTGGTCGTCTTGCATGAACCGCACATTTGAGACCTCCCCAGAGTGGCTCGATGATATTAAGGTCAGGAGACTGTGATGGCCACTCCAGAACCTTCTCCTTTTTCTGCTGTAACCACTGGAGGGTCAACTTGGCCTTGTGCTTGGGGTCATTGTCGTACTGGAAAGTCCAAGAGCATCCCATGCGCAGCTTTCGTGCAGAATAATGCAAATTGTCTGCCAGTATTTTCTGATAACAAGCTGCATTCATCTTGCCATCAATTTTCACAAGATTCCCCATGCCTTTAGAGCTCACACACCCCCAAAACATCAGTGAGCCACCACCATGCTTCACAGTGGGGATGGTATTCTGTTCACTATAGGCCTTGTTGACCCCTCTCCAAACATAGCGCTTATGGTTGTGACCATAAAGCTTTATTTTGGTCTCGTCACTCCAAATTACAGTGTGCCAGAGGCTGTGAGGCATGTCAAGCTGTTGCCCGACATATTGTAACTCAGCATTTTTGTGGCATTGGCGCAGAAAAGGCTTCTTTTTGGCAACTCAACAATGCATCTCATTTTTGTTCAAGTATACCGTCTTATTCCAGAGCAGCCTGTATTTCTCCTGAGGTTACCTGTGGGTTTTTCTTTGTATCCCGAACAATTCTTCTGGCAATTTTGGCTGAAATCTTTCTTGGTCTACCTGACCGTGGCTTGGTATCAAGAGATCCCTAAATTTTCCACTTCTTAATAAGTGATTGAACAGTACTGATTGGCATTTGCAAGGCTTTGGATATCTTTTTATATCCTTTTCCATTAATATAAAGTTCCATTACCTTGTTACGCAGGTCTTTTGACAATTCTTTCCTGCTCCCCATGGTTCAGTATCTAGCCTATTCAGTGCATCCACGTGAGAGCTAACAAACTCATTGACTATTTATACACAGACACTAATTGCAATTTAAAAAGCCACAGGTGTGGGAAATTCACCTTTAATTGCCATTTTCACCTGTGTGTGTCACCATGTGTGTCTGTAACAAGGCCAAACATTCAAGGGTATGTAAGCTTTTGATCAGGGCCATTTGGGTGATTTCTGTTATCATTTAAAAAGAAGCCAAACAACTATGTGATAATAAATGGCTTCATATGTTCACGATCCTTTGCATGATCAGTCATATTTTCTAAATCAGTGTCAAAATTTCACAATTTCTGCCAGGGCATGCAAACTTATGAGCACAACTGTATCTCCAAATGTATTGACGATGTCGTCCCGAGGGTCAAAGTTAGGACTTTCCCCAACCAAAAGCAATGGGTAAATGGTAATGTCCGTGCTAAGCTCAGAGCATGGTCCTCCGCCTTCCATCACCTGCCTGAACGACTACCGCCCTGTAGCACTGACCTCCACCATCATGAAGTGCATTGAGCGGCTGGTCAGAACACACATCTGCTTCACCCTTCCTGATACCCTGGAACCCTTTCAATTTGCATACCGCCCCAATAGATCTACAGACAATGCCATTACCCTGACGACACACACCGCCCTCTCCCACCTGGAAAACGGCAACACATACGTGAGGATGCTGTTTGTGGACTACAGCTCGGCATTCAACACTATTGTGCCCACCAAGCTTGTTCCTAAGCTCAGAATCCTGGGAATTAACACCTCCCTCTGCAATTGGATCCTGGACTTCCTGGCGGGCAGACCCCAGTTTGTGGCAACATCACCTCCTCTGCACTGACCCTGAGCACTGGAGCCCCACAGGGCTGTGTACTCAGTCCCCTCCTGTACTCCCTGTTCATGCATGACTGCATGGCCACACACATCTCCAACATCATCCTCAAATTCACAGACGACATTACCATCCTGGGTCTCATCTCCGACACTGATGAGACCGCTTACAGAGATGAGGTAAAGAACCTGGCTACATTGTGCCATGACAACAACCTCTCTCTCAATGTCTGCAAGACTAAAGAGATGATCGTGGACTTCAGGAAGCGG
The DNA here is from genome assembly GCA_016801175.1 of Esox masquinongy. Lineage (NCBI taxonomy): Eukaryota > Metazoa > Chordata > Actinopteri > Esociformes > Esocidae > Esox > Esox masquinongy. The sequence goes on along the minus strand of JACXGI010006328.1, from coordinate 20,545 downwards.
CATGGGGGGGCATGCCCCCATATACATTGATGGAGCTGAAGTGAGTAGAGTCTCCAAATTCAAGTTTCTCGGTGTGTTCATCAAAGATGACCTCACTTGGTCTAGGCAAGTGAACTCAGCATTGAAAACTGCCAAAAAACGGCTATACTTCCTGAGGAGACTCAAGAAATTTGAGGTGCACCATTGAAAGCATCCTCTCAGGCTGCATTACGGCCTGGTACAGCAGCTGCTCCCCTGCAGACCGCAAGTCCCTCCAGAGGGTGGTAAAACTGTGGAGCTCATCATCGGCTGCCATCTCCCCTCTGTGCAAGGCATCTACCATAACACGATGACTTAGGAAAGCAGGGAACACCATCAAAGACAACAGCCACCCAGGCTATCGTCTGTTCACACAGCTGCTGTCTGGTAGACGCTACCGGAGCATCAGGGGACGCACTTCCAGATGCAAAAACAGTTTTTCCCCTCAGGCCATAAGGGTCTTCAACCAAGAACACTGATCCATGATCATACTGATCACACACAAACTTTCCAGATGCTCTGATGTCCTTTCAGGTACTTTTAATGGGTATTAGAATATTCCTTTGCATGTACCATTCATAAGCATATTGCACTCAAATGTATCTATAATACTCAATACTTCCACCATACTGTTCATACTCCCCATCCTACTCTTTCAAAAATTGATGCTAGTTTACATTTTTATGTATATGACTGCCATACTTGCCATGTCTATAACATTCAATACTACTACCAATATTGCTGCTAGTTTTCAGTACTCTTTTTAAAGTGCTGCTATGTACAATATTATGTATATTTTTGCTTTATTTTATTATTATTATTATATCATTTATTTATTTTTTGTCTGGCTATATTTTTGCTTATATATTCTTCTTTACTCTCACTACGTAGTTGTCGGGTGCCATGTCACAAGAGTTTCATTGTGCAGGATGATGCTGTGTTGTTCAGTGCATTTGACAAATAAACCTTGAAACTTCAGCTTCGAAGTGTTTCCTGCCTGAGCCAACACTTTTTTTTCAATATGCCTTGCATATTGGGTAACCATCAACATTGATGTTGCCTCTTGGGTCTTTTAAATATACAAAATATTGCCACATTGCAGACTTAAGCCGCTTAGGGGGGGAAACAGAGTTCCGATATTGCCATTTCGGTGCACTGCAGTCTCTGACATGCAGTTTGCGCGTGTCACAATGACTGTTGAATGAAAGCAGAGGACTTCGCAATGTAGTGATTTGTCTCGTGAAGTTTATATGACGCTGTGTAAATATAACCGACTCTCTTAATTAAACAGATATCCACAATATGAATGTCAATTCTTTTTGCTTGGATTAGAACAATTCAGAAAAAAATTTATTATAATGCAATACCTTTAATAAAAAAATGGCAACGGTATGAGAACCATCTATTTTTACAACCGAGGTCCACCATGAAACCATTACAACCCTAAGACACACTGCTCAGAAAAACTATGGGAACACTGAAATCACACATCAGGTCTCGATGAACAACATAAATTAAAGATCAAAATGTTTACTGTACATTGTATAATTCGTTGAGAACAAAAATGAGGTAACAACGGTCAATGGAAACCAAAATCACCAACCGATTGAAGGCTGGATTCAAACACCAAAAATCCAAGTAAACAATTGAAATCACAGGCTGTTCCAACTTGCGTGAATTTCATCATCGCGACTCATAATGTGACTCAGTAGTGTTTATGGTTTCCACGTGCCTGTATGCACTCTCGACAACGTCTGGGCATGCTCCTGATGAGACAACGGATGGTGCCCTCGGGGATCTCCTACCGGACGTGGATCAGGGCATCAGTGAGCTCCTGGACAGTCTGTGGCGCTACATGGCGGTATTGGATGCACAGATATATAACATCCCAGAGGTTCTCAATTAGATTCAGGTCTGGGGAACGTGATGGCCAGTCAATGGCTTAAATGCCTTCGTCATCCAGGAACTGCCTACACTCTGGCCACATGAGGCCGGACATTGTCCTGCACCAGGAGGAACCCAGGGTCCACTGCACCAACACTGGATCCCTACCAGTTTGCCTACCGGTCAAAGAGGTCAACAGAGGATGCCATCTCCATAGCTTTACACTCTGCCCTGACTCACTTGGACAAAACAAACACCTATGTGAAAACGCAGTTCATAGAGTTTAGCTCAGCATTCAACACGGTCATCCCCTCTAGGCTTGTGAACAAAATCCATGACCTAGGGATCAACCCTTCTCTCTGCAACTGGACTCTGGCCTTCCACAAGCCTGCGTGCTGAGCCCAATCCTGTACTCCCTCTTCACCCACGACTGCGTTCCTGTACACAGCTCCAACACCATCGCCAAGTTCGCAGACAACACCACAGGCCTGATCAGTGACAATGACGAGTCACCCAACAGGGAGGAGGTCAAGTACCTGGCGGCATGGTGCGCTGATAACAACCTGGCCCTCAATGCAAAGAAAACCAAGGAGCTCATTGTGGATTAGAGGAAATCTAAAGGATGCAGTCACGCCCCAGTTCCCATCGATGGCATGGAGGTGGAGCATGTCCAGCTTCAAATTCCTGGGTGTCCACATCTCCGAGGACCTCTCCGGGTCCCTCAACAGCTCAGCCCGCGTCAAAAAAGCATGGCAGCACCTGTACTTCTTGAGGAAGTTGAAGAAGGCCCGTCTGTCTTCCAAGATCCTTGTGAACTTTTACCGCTGCACAGTCGAGAGCATTCTCCAGCGCAAGCAATGTCTGCGCAGGGTGCGCAGCATCACCAGAGACCCTTCACATCCATGCCACAAACTGTTTGCCCTCCTCCCATCAGGCAGGCGGTACAGGTCTTGCCGTTCTCGCACCAGCAGGCTCAGGAACAGTTTCTTTCCATCTACTTTAACCCTGCTGAACTCTGTGACCCATCACTAATCATACCCACCCTTCTACTACTGGACTCTGTCACTGCCTTACAAAGTCTGATAAGGAAGTTTTCAGTTGTCTACAGGTATGTGTCATTGCTACTATTCCTGTATTTCATTTGCACATGCTGACTTGCACCTTAAAATTGCCTTCACTGCACATTTAGAACTGCAACTGTACTTGCATCTTCAATTGTTATATACACGTCTACCATGGGAACCAAATTGCTGATATTGCTGCATTTCAGTTGCACATGCTACCTTACTCCTTCAATTTGCCTTGACTGCAAATTCTGAATGCCACTGAGAATTGCCACTTGTACCCGCACAACTATTTATCACACTTGTACATACATTATACTTAAAACTTATACATTTTCTGCCCTCCGCTATTTGCTTCCATTGTACATTTAAAATTGCCATATGTAATGCATTTGCATTAATTTCAGATCTATAAATTCCACTTGTACATACATATACTTAATACTTCTACATTTTCTGCCCTCCTCTATTTCCACTTCTGGTTAGACACAAACTGCATTTCGTTGCACTGTACTTGTACTTGTTTAAAGACAATAAAGTTGAATCTAATCTAAGGTTTTCTCTAATAATCTACATGGGTGAGTCAGAAAGACAATTATTGTATTTTTATTAATCTATGGTTTATTTCCCCACCTCACCACTTAATTGGCTATCAAGTTAAAAAAGGTCACTTGAATCAGGTTGGACTCAGAGGAGACAGGGTGTGTCATGTCTACGCACAATTTGGTGCCTCAATTTAACTGAAAACATAGCTAATAAGCAACAATAACAAGATACAATGGATACTAATCAGCACCTGAAAGAATTTTCCAAGTTGGATTTCCAAGAAAAGCTGTGTGTACGCTGATTCAGAAAGACCTCAGCCACGGGGTCTTTCTGAAAACAGCACTAGGTTAGTCTAATGGCCCTGCACCCCAACAGCCATCAACTTCAAGCATTGCCATCAGCAATTGAGGGAACGTGTCCTTAGAAATCATTGAAAGCTGGTGCACTGCTCATTTTGATTTGCGTGCAATCACTGCACTCAAGCTCCTGAATTGCCAAAGTTTGACTCTCAGTGGCTGATGTGAATAGCTTTGTTTGGTTTGTGATGTAGCAAATAAAACATCACATTGACACTATGCTGGTGACATAACAAGGCCAAGTGTGCAGTGGAGCTGAAGTGTAAGTCTGAACTATGAACCTGCGCATTGTGCTTTGGACCCGTCTGATTTTAAGGCATCGTCAAACCCCAACGTCTAGCCTTTTGTCATCTAACTAAGTGTTACGTTTCAGTTGACGACCAGCCACTGGGGTGAAATACAAGACCATTGTGGTAATACTGTCATAGTGATACTTATGTTTACCTTCCAACCATTTCTATCTTCCTATATATTCCTTTCTTTTCTACCTACCCCACACTCTCTTCAAACAGGATGTTTTTTTATCCATCTCCCTTGAATTCTGTTTCATCATAGAGACAGTGTGCTTTGAAAGGCAGAGAGGGGAGGGGGGGGTGTAGAGAGCGAGAGAATGAATGATTGAGAGGCAAGAAGATGAACAGGATTCGCACTCTTCCAGACCTTTTGAAGTATGCACATCGAGTCATTGGGTCCCGTGTCTTTTGAACAACCCACTGTATTTGCTGGCATGTGTGCGCATGGTAGAGTGAGTCACATCTCCCCAAGAATAGCAAGAAACATTTTCACAAAGGCCCTTGCTCCACCCATGATCTGTGGCACCATTTGGCGACAGCAAACACTAATGGGGACACAGGGACTACATATGCTGGCCGTAGCCTGGTGCTTTAATCTCTGGTTGTGCTTTGGCAGTTTTTTGACAGAACAATCCAGCCGTATTCTGGGACATAGAATCAGAATAGAAAAGTGATAGCGGTTATAGTAATGCATTAGTAGGGAGATTTGCCTAACCTTGGGGCAAGGTTGGTCATAGCCTAGCGCTAATGGTTAGGGATATGACCTGGTATTTATATTAGTAGGGGCTACTGATTCAAACCCTCTGGGGCTTTTCACTTAGCAACTTGACCTGAATTGCACTATGCTGTACATCTAACACATTTAGTTTGCATATTGTTCAACAATAATTGCATGTGTGTGCACTCGTGTGGATCTTTCCATTTTTGGACAGAGGCTACCTGCCAAAAAAAAGAAGTTAGACATTCATTGTAAGGGAGAGCCTATCCTTTCAAACTAGCTTGTTCCCTTGTATCTTTTCATTTTTTATTTTTTTTCATGGATGGGGTCATTAATCAAATGGATTCTAGGAGCATAGCTTCACCAATATGGTATAGCACCAGCCACCAAGTTTGTGTGTACGTGTGTGTGTGTGTGTGTGTGTGTGTGTGTGTGTGTGTGTGTATGTACATGTGTGTGTGTGTGTGTGTCAGTGGGATAGTATTTGGGAGGCATATTGAGGAAGGAGGCTGTCACACTTAAGCTCACCCTAGCACCTGGGACCATGCTCGTTCCCTAACATTATTTTTTACACAGCACACTAAAAATACACTATTGAGGAAAAGAGAAGTCATGTCAAGTTCATAATTGAAGACAATAGGAGGTTGGATGCAACCAAAGCAAAAGTAGAAGCCATCTTGTAGGAATATCCTATAGAAGGTGATGTTTCAAATGTTTCAAAAGAAATATTTAATCAGACAGTTCTAGAATGTGTACATCTCATGGGTGAGTAGCAAGGACCAAGTATGCTAAATATCCAAAAAAGACATACATTTATTGTGTGTTGAGAAGAATAGGTTTACCCAACAATTTTCCAATCAATACCTTTATTAGCTGTGGTTCCCAGCCAGGTTGACTAGGACCCCAGGGTTCCAAGGCCCATTCACAGGGTGTACTTCAGAACCCTTGGTAAAATGCACATGAGCGGGTACTTTATGGGTTTTCAGTGCAAGGAAAGTCAATAGGTGCTAGAGTAACTGAAAAAGGTTGGGAACAACTGTGAGGGTTATATACAAAGCCAATCCTCTTTCCTCCAATCCCCTCATGTGTGGAGAATATGGAAAGAGAGGAGTCACCAGGGGTTTTACACACACACACACACACACACACACACAGCTATCTCTGCACTTAATATTATAAACACGTATGCCGTATATACTGAATGCTCCAAAGATCAATACTGCAGACTGACCACAATAACAGCAAATAACAATTTGTGCAATTAGTCTTCTTTTTGTCAAACTTCTGCACGTGCATTTTCCTTCATAAGTATTGGGGGAGGGAGGCCTATTTTTCTTCCTCTGGTTCTATACAACAAAAACATGGATTTGAACTCAAACAATGTAAAGACTGTCAGCTATCATTTTAGGGTAGTACTAACGCATAGGGATATGACGGATAGGGGTATTCATATCTGAGATGGCTACTAAATTAAACCCTCTGGTGCTCCCTACTTCTTACGTATACTAAAAATGTGGGTGTCATCTCTTTTAACAATAATTCAGTGTGTGTGTAAGTTTGTGATCGAGTGTACATGTGGGGACAAGATATAAATCCTGTGAAATCAACAATCAACTACTACATTAGCCTAATTATTTTAGACATACCATGTGTCCAATTATCTGTAACAAAAGTCTTTATAATACTACTGTCTTGATCTATTTTTCTTTGCGAACGTAAAACTAACAGTGTATTCCGTGGTTGGGTAGAACTCCACTGCCAGTCATTCAAATGAATGAAACAACCGTTCAATTGAATGATAAAACTGAACGAGTCAGTCATTCACAAGTCTTTTTTATTTAGGCAAAGGGAGCGTTCATGCCACTATTAGGCATTTCTTTTTACCACTTCTCTATAAGGGCATTTTTTGCCAAGTGGGTGCCAGACTATAAAGGAAACACAGGTGTATTGGCCATCACTTTCTCCGCTAACACCCTATGACTAAAATACAAATGAGGAATGGGTCATCTGGCTGGGTATAGAATCAGGTGTGAGGTGCCCTAAGCCTGCCCAATCTGATCCTCAGGACACGGGCTGAACTGTAAAGGAACCTGTCTGGAACATGCAGCTGTCCACACCTTTGTCTTGTGCTTCCAACACTTCCAGCCTCCCAATAAGCCGCCAGGCTAACCCTCAAACTGTTTCTCTGTTTTAGCGGTTAGTGCTAGTGATTACCTGTTTTTTTAAACGGGGGTTTTGCTAAAAGAGTTTAGCCAAAATAAAGAAGAAACAACAGAAAAAAAGTTGTTGCCTGGTAAGAGCTATATCCACTAAATTCCATCAAAGACGCTGCTAGTTGGGAACCAAATGTTTTCTTTTCCCTCAATTGACAGGTAAAGAGAGGGGTTAAGGGGGATAACCCAACTTTTTATTCCACATCACAGACACTGATCTGTTCTGACTGTGTACTAATGTCAGCCCACTAAACGATTATATTATCAGGCTTCAGCGTACCTCACCAACTAGCGCAAACTCTGTCCTATTTTAATACCCCATTCAGATGCACAACATGGCCATTACATTAACAATTTTTACAGGCTTTTGATAATTGTGTACTCTGAAACTCAAAATGCTATTTACATATTAAATTCATGCTAAATACTGCCCTTACGGCCAGCCAATGTGGATGACTGACTCATCAGCTACTCATCAATATTTCAAGGCTAAGAGCCTAAAACAACTGCTTGTTTATAACAATACAGCCAGTCTTTCAATTGACAGCTCGCTTTAAGATATAGCCAGCTTTCGTTCTAGAAAATGTGTTCGCTTGTACACATTAGCAGATAGACAGATTGGTTGATTTCAGACAGCTGGTCGGATGGGCAGACCTATGGAGAGATAAACGGATGAACTGAAAGACATACAAATGGACAGGCAAACCCCATAACATTAAGTCAAGTATAACTTTATCCATACCTGCTGTATATAAAATAGAACCACTAGAGAGGGCGGGATATGGGAGCGGATGATGTGAAGTTAGCAAAAAGCAAGAGGAGGGGGGTGAATCCATGTGTCCCATTCCCCTTACTTCACTTTTCATTATTTTATGCTTGCTGCGTCTTTCTAAAGGTGCACTCCTTCTTTGTCATTTTCCCTCCTTGGGCCTAATTTTTTTCACTTCGTTCCCTTGCTCTCTGTGGCCTCAGCAGGGGGCCTGATGGGCTGCAGCTCAACAGAAGCCTGCAGCTCCAACAGTGCAACCAGAAGACCTATACTCTCTAAAAATAGACAACTCCCTGGTGTGTGTCTGTGTTTCCAACTTCTACGCACCATCTTTCAGAGTTCTCCCACAAACACCTGGCCACACGCATTGTTCTATCGTGTTCCCCTCACACTGAGAACTTTATATCTGCCTTCAGATTATGCATCTAGACAGCCATACAAAAGTGTGTGTGGAATCCATGCATTGCACAGGCAGATAGTATACTCTCTACAACTTGCACTTCCCATTCCTTCTTCCTCTCTGCCATTCTCATTTCATTTCTCTCTCCGTACCTCCCTCCTTATAACTCTCTCTCTGCTGGTATTTAAAGTTGAAGCCAAGGATGATGGGTGAGGGAAGCCTAGCTACTTTCCATACTAATCCTATAGCCCATCCACTCAAATCTTTTTTGTCCCTTATTACTCAAGACAAAGATGCGTCTTCCGAGAAGCGGGGATGTCAGGGGTGATTCGAACCGATGGTATTTTCCGCTAGTATGAGGAATACACTCGTAAGCATGTACAAGCAAAGCCTTACCAAATTACACCAATGGTGTTCCAGAAATAAAATAAACAAAAGAATATGGATGGAGAGCCAGCATATTTGGAGATGGAAGAGGATGTTTAAGCTGAAAAAGGTAGACATTTTCTTGATGTGTTTTCTGAGTTCCTTTTCAGTTCAAAAAAGAAAGTCAGCCATCACACTCTGCCCTCATTTATAAGACTTTAGCTTAGTTTTACGAAATTCCTATTAAGCATTTGACTTTCTATATGCACCACACATATTTTTATTTTATCTGGTGAATAGTTTGAGACCAATAAATGTTTCCATCTTGTCAGTTTGGTGTTTCAATATAGCAACCTTTCAGTTACAGGTCAGATGCTCAAGCTGCTAGAAACCTCCCACCCCAAAATGTTATATAAGCTTGAACTAGGGGTGTAACGGTTTGAGATTTTCATGGTATGATAAACGTCTCAAAAAATATCATGGTATTATGGTATCACAGTATTATGGTGCAGGCCTATTGCTAATAGTATTAGCAATTAAATTGTTAATGTATTAAATATGTTTGATGAACACCATTAGTTAAAACAATGTCTAAACTGAGAATGGATTACTATAACCAAAGTGGCTGCAGAGACATCCATGGGATAGATATTGAATTACTATTGAAAAAAAAACAGGTCAAGTAAAATTTAAGACCCTAATTATGATAAACAAGATTATTAATTAGTAGTTTATTGATTGGTGTTTTCCCCACTACTGTCCAATTTCTGAAGGCCTAAAGAAATTTGTTTTAAAATAAGTGTAAACAAAACATATTATAAGTAGTATTATTATTGCACTGTACTATTATTATTATTATTATTAGCACAGTAGTATTATTATTATTGCACTGTTGCACTGCACTCAAGCAAATTAAAGCATGAACATACAGTTGCCCTATCGTAACGTTGCCTTAATTCTGTTTGCTGCTGGTGTGACAGAGCGCGCACACCACAAGTGTTCCCTGCCTGAGCCAACTATTTTTTCCGACATGCTTTGCATATTGGGTAACCATCAACAATGATGGTGCCTCTTCGGTCTTTTAAATATACAAACTATTCCCTCACTGCGGACTTCAGCCAATTAGGTGGGGGAAACTGAGTCTCGACCTGCGCTGCGCTATCTGACATGCAGTTCGCATGTGTCTTAATGACTGGTGAATGAAAGCGGAGGACTTCTCAATTTAAAGATTTGTCTTGTGAAGTTTATATGACGCTGTGTAAATATAACCGATTCTCTCTTAATTGAACTGATATCCATATGAATGTTCATTCCTTTTGCTTAGATTAGAAGAATTCACAAAAAAAAATCCTGAATTTATTATAATAATACAATACCTTGAATAACGAAATGGCAACGGTATGAGAACCATCTGTTTTTACAACCGAGGTACATTGTAAAGCCATGAAACTGTTACATCTCGTGCTTGAACAGACGCTAAGATTAAGTTAGGTTGTGTTCTTTGCAAAATACAGTATTTTCGATGCAGCAGTAGTTAGCTAGACATTAACATCTGTTTGAAGCTAGCCCAAAATCAGTTTTACTGGTTGAAGTTGTATTTTGAAGTATTTACAGTATGATTTGCAATTATGAAGCAAATATTGTAAGTAGGACAATCATCAAGCCTTAAAATAAGATTCAAATCTAAAAGTAGAGTGAAGTGCATCTGAAATAGACATAGATGTAGACATTTTTTGCTGGTGGTCCATGAAAACTCACCCTATGTTCTGCCACCAAATTACATACATGTTATAAAAACAAAGGTTTTTATTGTGTTTTGTTTTACAAAACATGCTGTGGCCATGTTTGATGTTTCCATTTAAGTAGAGGTGAGAAACATGTAATGAAGGTGGAGATACTCAAAACGGTGAGAGGTTTAACAGTTGTCTGATAGAGTGATCAAGTCTGTAACTCATGCAATCACCCCCAAAGTGTTTTGTTTACATTACATGGCAGACTGTGTGTGCAGTACCAACAGCATAGGCAATGGTCAAAACAAAGAATATTTCAACACAAAGCCAACAGCCCATGACCACTTAAATATAAATGCATGATGTAAATTGGGTGAAATCATTAAACATCATCAGTGTTTCATGGCTGAGAGTCTAAAGCAATTGTTTGTTTATGACAATTCCGCCAATTTGTTCAATAGACAGGGGCAATTCCAGCAATATAGACAATACATCTGCACGCAAATTACAACTTTAACGTCTTACAGAATGGACAAACAAAATAGAAATGTAACTTCTCATTTTTATTTCTATTGTACCTTTTAGGGGGAGTGGATATTAAAAAATAAACAGAGTTGTAAAGCTGTAAGTCTGTAACTCATGCAATGAGTTTTTACCCTTATTAAACCAGGAAAAATGACTAGGATCATTCCCATTTACATGAACAACTTTGGAGTTAACTGCCCTGTCCATGGACAGATTGACCAATTTTTATCACCTTGCCAGTTTAGGGATATAGCAACTGGTCAGATCCTCAAACCCCCCTCAAACTCAACTCTGGAGTCAGTATGTTTTTTCATTGCAACCTGATAATCAGGGACTTTTTAAGACCTGGGACACCAGGTGGGTGCAATTAATTATGAAGTAGAACAGAAAACCAGCGGGGTCCAGACCTCATAGGTAAGAGCTGAATACCCCAAACAACTAGGCTACTTGCCACCCCAAGGTTTTTCTAAGGAAAGGCTTGACTAAACACAAGCATTATACTGTAAATTTGAAAATATTGTCATTTCTATTCTTTAGAGCTACAAAACAACTGTCATGTTTTAACTGGTTTTTATATCCTCTATTACTGACATAACAGCCTGAAATAAAAAAAGATGTCTTGGTCACAAATCTATCCTAACACAATTTTTGACATTTTGAATGCTTTTAAATGTCAGCAGCACACTTACCTTAAGGTTGGATAGGTAGCTTGAACAGTATAAGTGGCCTTAATAGTTTTATATTTATGTGTATATCAAAGTTAACCTTCACCAGGTTAGGGTAGACACGAGAGACTTTGTGTTTTTTGTAAGGTGCACTGCTTGGTTGTGAACAATAGCAACAGCAACATTCAAAAGGAATGAATCAATACACAGAAAGGAAATCAGTTTGCTGCAACTCTGAAAGGGAGGAGAAGGGGGGAGAGAAACAGCGAGAATGGGAGGGGAGGAAAGTCAGTTATAACCATTTTACGAGTTGTACAACATAAGACAGAAAAATGAGTGAAAATAAGAAGGGGCAGCATCTAGGAATCCTGCTTTAACGTTTACAAGACTGAATGTAACCAGAAAAGGAACCAGGCAGGCCTAGTTCAGCCAGCCTGCAATTGAAAGGGATGTTGTTGCCCGCACTGGATTCGAACCGGGGTCACCCACATGAGAGGCTATGTCTTTAGCCACTACACCACGGAACTACACACTTATCAAGTGTCTGTATAGCTTCTCGACATTAGATCATTTTGTTGCACATTAACATCACGGAAAGTTTAAATATTTTGCTAGACACCATGAAGCATTGTGTTTAACTGACTAACGTTTCCTATTAAGTTTACCTAAACCACAAATAGCATCTATGACCTGTATGACTTTTGTCACTGGCCGTTGTAAAAGCTTATTAGCCAGTAATATTTCGCTAGACACCATTAAGCATTGTGTTAAACTGACTAACGTTTCTTATTGTTTACCTCCACCACAAATAGCATCTATGAACTGTATGGCTTTTGCCACTGGCCATTTTAACAGCTTATTAGCCATTCGTGAATGACATGGATAAAATAGCTATCAATATAGGTGATGATTTGACTTTTTCGTCAAGTGAAAAGACAAGAGAATCGTGTAGCCACGATTATAACATAACTACTGAAGGTTGTAGCCAGCGAAGTTTTTGTCTGTCTTGAACAAATCCTGAGGCATAATTTGTTTTAACTGTGACAGGAGTCGAACGAGGTACCTGATGTTCCATAGTCCACATCTCTAACCACTACGCCATTTAACAAGGGGTAGTCAGTTACTCACTCACAGTAAGAGACATTCGCTCTTTTAGGCCGGCTCCGCTTACGCAGTCCAGCAAAAATAACACACCTTGTCTCATTCTCCTCTTCACTTACCAAACGAGACTGGAATGGTATTATTTAGTCCAGGGAGGTTTGGGAGGGCAGTACTGAGAGTGTTTAAAAACTAATCGTCAATGCAAACAGATAGACGGGCCAGTTTTTAAATGGAAAATATCTCAGTAACAATTTTTTAGTAAATAATATTTTAAACATTAACTTAAAACATTCAATGCAGGGGTCTAATGGTCATTTATGCTGGTAGTACAGTAAAAAATAAATAAGGCCCCTTTAAATGGGAGCAACATACATACATTATTGATTGCAAATATTTAGTACCTATAATACTTTAATATTTCATATTTTTTGTGGCACGCACAAGACAGAAAGAGTGTCAGTGCTAGACAAAGACAGCCGCAGGTGCTAAAACACGTACTTCCTAGACCTCCTTAGTCTGGGCTCAGATCGCGGCGGGATTCCTGAAGAATCCCTCTCCCCCTTAAGGATGTGTGGTGTACATCTAAACGTTTCGTGCCGGAGAGCCCACAGGCACATGCACTCTATAACTGCAGCAAACAGAGCTTAAAAAATATATACACATTACAAACTCCCGGAGGAAAGGAACTCAGTTTGCTGCAACTCCGAAAGGGAGGAGAAGGGGGGAGAGAAACAGCGAGAATGGGAGGGGAGGAAAGAGAAACATTCAGAGAGAAAGAGAGAGAAATCTGATTCTTAAAAGCCACAAGGGGGTTACAGGAAGGAGCAGCCAGCACAGAGGGACTAGCAACACAATGCTAACACTACATGGTTGAAACACAGGGCAAAGTGAAGGTGTTCCCTGGCACAGTGGCCAGACATACACACAAACACATACTAACCTAAACCATACTAAGCTCAGGTGTCAAAAGGTGGTGAAGTCATTTAAACTTGTCACCATGCCTGTTTCATGGGTTTTGTTGTTATGTTTGTTCTGCCCTACAGGCAGATACTGTGAGTCACAAGGGGTAATGTGTGTGAGTGTGTGTTTTCCTACTGAAGGAGCTACATGGTGAGATTGAGTAAAAGCAGTCACACGAAGAAATGAAATGAATGCAGATGAAGATGGTGGGTGAGTGGGGACTCCTTTATACTGTCTCCACTTGTGTATCACTAACCACTTTTTAGACAGGCATAATTGCGAACTTGGCCAACCCCATTCAAACCTCACCAAACCCTGTCAAACCACAATATCAAGAACAAACTGAAAACGTGTTCATCTGAGGTGTGTTGACATAGAAAAGGCGCAATTTGGAAGAGCAACACCAACTTAGAAAGTGTGTTGAAAAGCGGGCTGTGTTGAAAAGCCTGTGAAGTCAGTGATGGCTTGCCATTCGTCAAATGCCTTGCGTGGGCAGAGTTGCAAAAGTGCTGACTTACTGTGCAGTTATAGTCGGGAAATCATTGATTAAAATGTAATTAAAAGAATGTGGCTTAGGTGGTCCGGTGGTCTACGCTGCTGCCTCCAGTGCACATATACTGCTACAGCATACAGCATAGATATCAATCAAGCCTACTGCTCTTTAAGCAAAACCTCTCCTCTCTTTCGCCCTTGTCTTTGTCAAATCAAGCATGAAACTGTAACAAAAAATTTTTTTTATTAATACCACACCTCTGTTTTCGTCCATTTTCCACAGCGTTTTATAAGTTTTGTATACAAAACAATGCGAATATGCAAAACCAAATTGGGGGAGAGTTATTGAATCATTTATCATCCAAAGAAATAGATTGTTGCTGGGAGTCAGTAGTCCTTAATTGAAATTATTCAGATGTCGAAGGGAGATGTGGCAACTATTACATTTTGGAGAAATGGCTAGAGAGTTGGCTATAACAAAGGTGTACGCTGCATTCATGTTGAAACCATTTGAATTACACTTGCATTAAAACAAAAATGATCAATTACAGTGGCCAATTTTAAGGTTTTATATAGATTTTATATAGATGTTCATCAGGTGTGAGCTGGCTCCTCAACCAACCCATTTTTGTTCAAAATAGGGCCCTTTTCATCCTTATTATTTTCCTTTATTTCCTATCTCAACCACTCTAATTTGACCACCCAGTTCTTCACACATCTCCATAAAGTGTGCACTTGCGTACTGCCCAAAATGGATTTAAAAGTGGAGTTTCCAACGCTACAAACTTCAAAACCGGGTGGATAATTGGGACACAGCCTTTCATTTCCTTCAACGCTCATTATTTCCACCTCTCCCTTCATCTCTATTACCACCAGAAACCTGAAGGGGGCACCATCCAGAATTTCTGATAGACCGTCACAGCCTTCTCAATGCCTGAGGCCCCATCATATTTCCTACTGCTGGGCGGCAGCTCAGTGACAACCATGAATAATAGATAACACTGTGACAGGTCTGCAATAACAGCGCTGTTGGAACAGTCATCGGTTGCAAAGCAATAAAAGGAGAGTGGGGAGAGAATATTGTACAAAATACCCCCCCGTAACCCAGGGTTACGCCACACTCGCTCACCCTCTTAGTTGCCTCACAAAAATCAGCGTGAGACTTTGGGCTTTTAGTGATTAGACTATTTATACAGGTGTATTCATAGAGATTCAATTATACACCGATCAGCCACAACATTATGACCACTGACAGGTGAAGTGAATAACACTGATAATCTCATAATCAAGGCAACTGTCAGTGGGTGTGATATATTAGGCAGCAAGTTAACATTCTGTCCTTAACGTTGATGTGTTAGAAGCAGGAAAAAATGGGCAAGCGTAAGGATCTGAGCGACTTTGACAAGGGCCAAATTGTGAGGGCTAGACAACTGGGTCAGAACATCTCCAAAACTGCAGCCCTTGTGGGGTGTTCCTGGTCTGCAGTGGTCAGTATCCAGGGTCATGATCAGGTCCAGGGTCATGGGCGGCCAAGGCTCGTTGATGCACGTGGGGAGAGAATGCTGGCCCGTGTGGTCCGATCCAACAGATAAGCTACTGTAGCTCAAATTGCTGAAAAGGTTAATGCTGGTACTGATAGAAAGGTGTCAGAACACAGAGTGCATCGCAGTTTGTTGTGTATGGGGCTGCATAGCTGCAGACCATTCAGGGTGCCTATGCTGATCCCTGTCCCACTGCCGAAAGCACCTACAATGGGCACGTGAGCATCAGAACTGTACCACGGAGCAATGGAAGAAGGTGGCTTGGTCTGATGAATCACGTTTTCTTTTACATCACGTGGATGGCCGGGTGCGTGTGCTTCGCTTACCTGGAGAACATACGGCACCAGGATGCACTATGGGAAGAAGGCAATCCGGTGAAGGCAGTGTGATGCTTTGGGCAATATCCTGCTGGGAAACCTTGGGTCCTGCCATTCATGTGGATGTTACTTTGACACGTACCACCTACCTGAGCATTGTTGCAGAGTGTGTGCACCCTTTCATGGCAGCGATATTCCCTGATGGCATTGGCCTCTTTCAGCAGGATAATGCACCCTGCCTCAAAGGAAAAATGGTTCAGGAATGGTTTAAGGAACACAACAAGTTCAAGGTGTTGACTTGGCCTCCAAATTCCCCAGATCTCAATTAGGGGTGTCGTAATATACTGGTATTGACGATAACCGTGATATTTAAAAAATTAAATATAGATATCATGTTAATAATACACATATTATAATACCATATTCACTAGGCAAAACTAAAGTTGTATTTTTCCAAAAGCCCCTCTCGGTTTTTCAATACCTTATTCATGTCACTTCTAGACAACAATGTGCTTAAACAAGGAGACTGGACCTATGCACTGGCGTTGAAATCAACTCGTTAGCTCCCCTAGAACCCCCGGGAGACATCCGCGAAGATGTGCTGTATTTGTAGCCTATTTACATGGAAAAAAGGACGTTGTATTTTTCCAAAAACTCCTCTTGGTTTTTCCATAGCTTATTCATGGACAAACGATGCATGTGATCAAACTACAAGTCTGGACCTATACACTAGATTTTGAATTAACGCCTTTTCATAGCCTGTTCACTAGGCGAAAATGTTTTGAATTTTTCCAAAAACTACTCTCCGTGTTAGGCCTTGGATCTTTTGTTTAGCAGTTCATCTGGTTGCCTTTTCAATATCCATTAAGTGCAATTCTTTTTGTACGCCTATATTTTTTTATTTGTAGAGTTATGGTTACAGACTCTCTCCACCTCCATACACTCGTATTTTGAGGGTAATTCATTTGCCAAAAAAAAGAAAAAAAAACACATTAAACAAAGTTGAAGATGAATTTTGACTGATAGCATTTTTTTACATCAAATTTTCGATAAATACCGTGATAATATCATTACCGTGAATTCTTTTGGCCGCGATAATCGTGTGGTGAAAATTTTATATCATGACAGCCCTAATCTCAATCCAACCGAGCATCTGTGGAATGTGCTGGACAAAAAGGTTCGATCCATAGTGGATCAAAAGGATCCATGGAGGATCCATGGATCCATCTGCTGCTAACGTCTTGGTGCCAGATACCACAGCACACCTTCAGAGGTCTAGTGGAGTCCATGCCTCGACGGGTCAGGGCTGTTTTGGTGGCAAAAGGGGGACCTACACAATATTAGGCAGGTGGTCATAATGTTATGGCTGATTGATGTTTAATGCCATATTTAATTACATGGATGTATGGCTGGTATCCAACATATGCCTGCTGTTGCAGTCTTCTATTCAATTATCTAAACTTTGACACATAAAAACGCAGACAATGTAACAAAATCAAAATGTGCAATTAATATATAATCCTACACATATGCCTGCCACCACATCCACATGGCCCTTCAAGACAAGTGTGTCATACACACACACAAGCACACAGACCCCACCCTATTGTGAGCTCTAAAAGGGTTGGCCAAGCTACAATACCAGTCTTCACTCAGTACTCAATATTTCCCTTGACTACAAAGAGGCCTCATTTTCTTTAAAAAATGTGAATGCCATATATGTCTTTGTCAGTGTGCACACAAAGGCACTGCTGTTTACTTATTTCTGCTTGTGTTCTTTTTTTGTTTGGGTGGGGGGGAACAGATATGGAGAGGGATCCATATTGATACACAGAAAATTTACCTCTGTCTCTTCCACCTTGTGTTGTATATTAAACTCACTAGCTCTGTGGCAAAACCTGCGAAACAACTTATCTATATCATCCCGCAGCAGTGAACCATGATAGGTTGATGCTGTACGTAACCCAGGATAACGATATGGATGGACCGGTGATCAGTATGTGCAGAGAGGTAGTATCTGCCCATTCACTTATCATGACAGACAGTAGAGTCATTTTGTTTGCATTGCCCTTGTATGCAAAAAATAATGGCAATAACACAACACAGCAGAAATACTCATGGATGGGCAGGGAAATTCTAGGTCAGCAAAGCTAAATTCGCTTTGGACTCGGCCAGCCACAGTTCAATGACACAGAAAGAGCTGCGTGTACAGTAAACAAAAAAGTGCTTTGGAGAGTAGCCAGAAAAGTTTTGAATTTTTTCAGAATGGAACATAAAAGGCAATGGAAAAAAGGCTGCGAGAGTTGAGGCAGAGTGGAATACAGGGAGTGAGTTTGTGTGTGCATGTGTGAATTTAAGTGTGAGTAGAAAGCAAATGTTTGTGTGTGTGGTCAGAGAGTGAGATGAATAGATACAGAATAGCGTACTGATATAAAATTAGCAGACGAGCAAAGATACGAGCTGAGAGATATGGCTATATTAAGCTAAATTAAAAAAACGGTTGAAGGGAGATAGAAAGAGTAGCATATGTTTGAGAAAGGGGTAAAGGGGGAGCTGTACGGGGAGCAATAGACAGAAAGTTAGAGCAAAGTATGTGTTTGAGAAAAGGGTTAGGAGAGAGATGCATGTGCGAGAGAAAAAAGAGGGAGATGCATGTGTTTCTCAGATACGACACATCAGCTATTCTGTGTAATGAATGAATTAAAAGTAGAGTTTGTGATTGATGGCGGCAGCGGTAGGATAGCTGTAAAAAGAAAAAAGCTCTTATATGTCTGAAGTTGGAGAGAACAGAGAGAGATGCTCTATAGTAAGCAAGACGAATACTTAATTTCTTCAGGCCTGGCAATCACAAACCATTGATCCGTCCTTTTTAATTAAGTTGAACTAGGAGGGTTTGTCTAGATATATATACGTGAAAAAATCTGGATTCTGTGGAGTACATGCCTTTGATGTTTGTGTGCATGTGTACACGTGTATTCGTGTGAGGATGTGCATGCATGTGCGGTACCATGCTACAAGCCAAAAGGTAATTGAAAAAACCCTCTGCTTCCAAACTCAACTGTAACATGCAATGACAGTGGATACATCCTCTGACAGTTTCAACCTTAACGGAGAATGTCAGGTTTAAGTTGCAATAGTAAACCTCATGCCACTAGAAAATTAATACTGAAAACAAAACATGCAAATGGGGGACATGGAGGGGGGTTATCTGGGTTAGGTCCTCACTGAATGAAGTTTGTAGGTCAATTGGCATAATGAGACAATGAAAAAGCAAGCCAGAGATGCACAATAGGGAACATCATATCCTGCAAAGCCAGGGTTGATCGCAGGTTTGTACTCTACGCATGAAACGGAATAGAAACAAGGCCGATATCTGGAGGGACTGCCTGAACTAATACGAAACTTTCAATTGTACTGCTAAACGTTTCTTTGCATGATGTGCTTTAATCAATTATGCACAGGGGGCCTCTTTTCTAATAATTCCAAATGTATACTTCTTTCCTTTAATTTTCCAGTACTCACTGACAAAAAAATAGTTAGATATGGGAGACCACAAGTTCAAATAACCCAATTCCATGATTGGTTACTTAATAGAAAGGAAGAAGATATGCATTTTCAGACTATAACAAGGTCTTGGTATGTGAGAGGAAGGTCTCTACTCCCTTTGTTCTGGACATGATCGGAGAATGACAATGAATTTTACAGAAAGGTATACGGTTAAAAGCAACCATAAAGTTAATCCCTGTTGTGTCTTTCTTCCACTCTCTCTCTCTCTGCCAATCTATCACTCAATTTGTGCTCTCTGACAATCAACCACACGAGTTGCTATGGCAGACTTGCTATGGCAGACACAAAAACACGTACAGTGGATATAAAAAGTCTACACACCCCTGTTAAAATTCCAGGTTCTTATGATGTAAAAGAATGAGACAAAGATAAATCATGTCAGAAATTTTTCCACCTTTAATGTGACCTATAACGTGAACAATTCAATTGAAAAACAAACTGAAATCTTTGAGGGGGAAAAATAAAAAACTCACAATAACCTGGTTGCATAATTGTGCACACCCTTAAACTAATACTTTGTTGAAGCACCTTTTGATTTTATTACAGCACTCAGTCTTCTTGGGTAGGAGTCTATTAGCATGGCACATCCTGACGTGGCAATATTTGCCCACTCTTCTTTACAAAAGCGCACCCAAATCTGTCAGATTGCGGGGACATCTCCTGTGCACAGCCCTCTTCAGATTACCCCACAGATGTTCAATTGGATTCAGGTCTGGACTCTGGCTGGGCCATTCCAGAACATTAATCTTCTTCTGGTGAAGCCATGCTTTTGTGGATTTGGATGTGTGCTTTGGGTCGTTGTCATGCTGAAAGGTGAACTTCCTCTTCATCTTCAGCTGTCTAACAGACGCCTGAAGGTTTTGTGCCATAATTGCCTGGTATTTGGAACTGTTCATAATTCCCTCCACCCTGACTAAGGCCCCGGTTCCAGCTGAAGAAAAACAGCCCCAAAGCATGATGCTGCCACCACCATGCTTCACTGTGGGTATGGTGTTCTTTGGGTGATGTGCAGTGTTGTTT
>JACXGI010006327.1:0-42340 GCA_016801175.1 Esox masquinongy | reverse complement strand
ACCATGAATGCCAACATGTACTGTGACATACTGAAGCAGAGCATGATCCCCTCCCTTCGGAGACTGGGCCGCAGGGCAGTATTCCAACATGATAACGACCCCAAACACACCTCCACGACAACCACTGCCTTGCTAAAGAAGCTGAGGGTAAAGGTGATGGACTGGCCAAGCATGTCTCCAGACCTAAACCCTATTGAGCCTCTTTCGGGCATCCTCAAACGGAAGGTGGAGGAGCGCAAGGTCTCTAACATCCACCAGCTCCGTGATGTCGTCAAGGAGGAGTGGAAGAGGACTCCAGTGGCAAACTGTGAAGCTCTGGTGAACTCCATGCCCAAGAGGGTTAAGGCAGTGCTGGAAAATAATGGTGGCCACACAAAATATTGACACTTGGGCCCAATTTGGACATTTTCACTTAGGGGTGTAACATTAATGGCTGTGTGTTGTGTTATTTTGAGGGGACAGCAAATTTACACTGTTATACAAGCTGTACGCTCACTATGTATTTATATATATATGAACACTATATATATATATATATATATATATATGAACACAGGTAGAATATTGACATTATGATAACAATTAGAAATGATACAGTGAACTACAAACGTTTTTGGACAGTTACACATTTTTGGGAGTATTTTAAATATTAAATATATAATTCCTATGGGATTAAATATATGAATATCAGATGTTTAGTTCATTACATTTTAACCCATTCTCATCCCGGTTCTGGCAATAAACATAATTTATATATTCATGCTTCATCTTGACCTATGGGAATTATTGGCAAAACACATGTCTTTTGTGTAGTTTAATTAAAATAACTTATTCCCTGGGAGGAAACTTCATGTGTGGTGTATTTGTATGGTGTATGTTATTATGTAAGACACATAATAACATAGAACACAAAAATAAATAGGTTACAGTATGCATATAAACCGAATAGACAAGTAAATAGTGTATACATTCAATCCTGGCTTAAAACTTCAAGAGTAAAAGAGTTTTATACATGTTGGCACAAAACTAAATGTTCCTCTCTTAAATTTGAACGTGAGAGCTCATTACCTATGCCTAGAGGCTATGTGGAGTTACTGGCTATATCAAAGGCTTTTTCTTCCCAGTACTCCCTCAAACGGCTTTATCCAGTGACCCTCCCAATAATTGTGATTACCCTGTTCAGTGGGTTCTGACTTGTGTTCCCTAAAGCACAAAACCACACCACAATATTAAAGGCCAGTATGGATTCTATGAAACATTGTAAAAAGCTTTGAAGATAGATCGTTGTACATTAAACCTCCTTAATTCATCTGACTTTGGAGGCCAGTCTTCATCTAGAGCTGTTCCCTGGTTCCCCAGAAATTCTTTGAAAGAATTAACTTTAAAGTGACAGCTCAGGTAATTATTATTATTATGTAAAAAAAAAAAACAGATGCTTTCTTCTGTTCAGAACTGCTCAAATGTAGAGGAATCTGAAATTCATAGATATAAAGTTTGATGAAAATAATAAAATGTGTCCCTGGTTATCATATTCACTTCAGAAAACGCGTCCCCTTGGTTAGTTAACTATCTTACCTGATATTCATATACATTCCAAGAATTATATTGATCTGAAATATAATTATTCTCTAAGAGAAAGTGACTATGAATAAGGGGCGTGGCCTCTGGTGGTCCATCGGTGTCCTGGGCACAAATCAAATCTGTCCCACTGCCCTTTCAGCAAAACTCCCCTCTGTCGTTCCACATTAAAATGACACACTGCTGCACGGCAAGGAAAATGCTTAGGGATGGACTAACAGTGGCAATCTGCCCTTTCAAGGCCAATAAGGTGTCAAGTTGGCTAAAACTCTGGCTTGTCCCTCATTACATTGATCCTCTGCTCCTCACCTCCATGAATGCCAAGCCTTATGTTTGGGGAAAATCGAACAAAATGAATCATTAAGTCAAGATGAGTACATTTAACCACAGTTACAAACCTGAAGCTGAATCAATCTTTTCAATTCTCCAGAATCAATTTTTCAAGTGGCTTCTCTTAAGACAGTAGCGAAATTACCTGGAAATGTAATGGCTCAAAACTGGGATTTTTATTTCTAATTTTCTTCTGTATATTCTGGGGGAAATATATTGTACTGTAAAACTGTCTTGGATTGATGAAGAGTGGGGGAAAATGCAACAAGCTGATCAGCTGAATTCCCTACAGTGGCTAAACAGTAATACTGTGGGGTTGGCCGTTTGTGTCGTTGATTATGCATGTTGTCGCAAAATGTGGCCAACATGTTCTCATTAAATAATACAGAATTAGCATAGCATAATTAGGTGCCTGGTTTCAGATAAGCCTTGCTCTAGGTTATGTGGCACATAATGGTTGTTTGGAAAACGTGCATCCAGGAGAGTCGCTGTGTGCGTGTGTGCGCGTGTGTGTGTGTGTGTGTGTGTTTGTGTGTGTGTGTGCGTGTGTGTGTGTGAAAGAACAAGGATGGTTTATGAATGGAACCCATGCAGTCCAAATCACACCAGTTTTCAGAACTTTTCTGAGTGGCGAGATTACAACTCTTACTTCAATCGATTTGAAAAAAAACTATGGTAACAAAATAAAATAATGATAATAACTCTATTCATATCCCACTTTGATAAACAAGAAAATTTGAAAAAATCTATGCCATCTGTGCTTTCATCACAAAGTGAAGATTTTTGTGAATATCACAACCAGTATGAACAGAGGATATTGTAACCAGGTCAAAAATCCTCATCTACAGTTTGCAATGCTCCCACTTCAAAAAATACAACTTTAGAAAAGACTTCAAGCTGTTCGTTGTGGAAGATGAGGTAATTGTGGGTACATGGTGTCCAAGTACAGGTGCCTGTGTGTGTGGAAAGGATTTAATTACATGGAGGACATTCAATCGTTTTTTGATATATTCTGTTTTGTAAATCTACTCACTGCTTGTATAAAACATTCTGTGGTCTTGGCTTGCTTAATTTTCAGGTTGGTAGTTAATAAGCACTCATTAGGTAATAACATTAGCAGCATCATGAAAAGGTGCATGAAGTCCAAACTAAACATGGCCAAGCTGCGTTTAGCAGTTATGCTGCACACAACTGGAAAAACTACCAGAAGATCTTAGACGCGCCCCAAACGTATACATTTTTAAATCCAGGTAAAAAAAACCTTTTATTTTCACGCACCTATGACTGAGCGTTTAAACTTAAGCGCACTGTTTAGCCTTACAGCTTTTATAGCTTCCTATGTTTTTATCCCGATTTAATTCTATTTCTATGTTTTATTATTATGATGTTGTTTTGATGTTTTAAATATGGCTGCTAAATCCGTCTTGGTCAGAGTATCTCCCATTTATGAGCTGCGTTTTGTTAATATCTTCAGCTTATCACTGCACAACTAGGAAACATAGAATATTGTTAATTCCTTCATATGAACACAATAACACAATACTTTTATTATCCTTCGGTCAATTGTTAACCTCAAAATAAAAAGATAAATCAAAATCATTGAAGCTTCAAATGAGCATTGCTCCTGCACCTTATTTAGTGACCAGTATGTGGAGCCTTAGCATTACATATGAAGAGACATGACAATACATCAGTCTTACACACATTAGTTCTGGGTTGGTATGCAATGTTACCTATTGAGCCGTGCACATTCATAAGGCCCATCATGTTCTTGATTTCACAAACACACTACTTTCAACATGGAATAATTTTCATTAGGTCCTTTCACCGGGATCTACAGACATCCATAGTTTTAAATGTAGGACAAATACCAATGAAGGCGATCTATACATTTTAAGGTTGTAATTACAAATAGTTATATTTGTATTATAGTCTGTATAGTCATTCATTTCAGATAGACGAAACATGTTTCAATACCCAAAAGTGCTTGTAATAAAATCAATATAATGACATTCATCATTCAAGTATCAATAGCTGTAATGTTTTTAACACACACATTACTGGAGTGGTTTTATATATATATATATATATATATATATATATATATATATATATATAACTATGTAAAGACAGGGTAAAATGGTTGTTTCAGAATCAGTTATTAGACATAGAACTTAAAACTTGGAACAAGCTATATGCAATTACACATTTGCAATGTTATTCCACGTTTAACTACTTATGCTTGTACACATTTTCTTGTTCCGCTGCGTAGCTGTTGATCTTATAATTAAAAACAATAGTTAAATGTAACCAGGACAAAAATCCTCACCTACGGTTTGCAATGCTCCCACTTCAAAAAAATACAGCTTCAGAAAAGATTGCAAGCTGTTCGTTGTGGAAGATGAGGTAATTGTGGGTACATGGTGTCCAAGTACAGGTGCCTGTGTGTGTGGAAAGGATTTAATTACATGGAGGACATTCAATTGTTTTTTGATATATTCTGTTTTGTAAATCCACTCACTGCTTGTATAAAATATTCTGTAGTCTTGGCTTGCTTAATTTTCAGGTTGTTAGTTAGCTAGCACTCATTAGGATTTAACATTAGCAGCATCATGAAAAGGGGCAGGAATTTCAACACAACGTTATTTGACTGAGAATGCTTAGGATCAAGCAATGGTGAAAACCCATCTTTAGATCATTTACTAAATCCAGTTTGTTTGGAACCTTCTTTGGATGTACAATCCATTAGAATAAGAGTAAACTGATGCCTATATGGCTGCAAAATCCCTTCTGGTCAGAGCATCTCCCATTTATGATCTGTCCAGGCCAATGTACCTAACTGGGGATTGAAGTTAAGAATTAATATTATCTTCTATTTAAAGCAAACATCACCATCAGATGTATGTACTATGGCAGCCTTTCTCAAATGTTTTCGTGCAAAGACCAGCATGTGTTTTTTTTTGTTTGGGGACCGCTTGATAATATTGACCATAACCTTTTTATTTAAAAACATTTTTGCATGTTTTTGTACTTCCCAAACGACACAATGCATTATTTTAATGCCAAAACATGGTTCATCAAGCAAATTAATTTGGTATTTTAGGACATATTGGGGTTATTGTACAGATTTATGATAAAAATAGCCTTTGCTACTCCCATAATGTTTTTAAACACCCCTAAATATGTAGAAGTAATTGAGGATTGCGGTCTAGATCATCAAGTAATAATTGACTTTAGAAATGAATACATGCATGGCTTTGGTTTTTGGCTTAATATACTTACATACAACATGTCCTACACAGCTTGTAAGCATCACAGAGGGAAACAGATGACTATTCATCAAAAAAGTGTATGCCAAGTTGTGCTCATAAATTAGCATACCCTGGGAGAAATTGTGAAAATTTGGCATTGATATTGAAAATATGACTGATCATGCAAAAAACGTTTATTTATTATATATAGTGATCATATGAAGCCATTTACTATCACATAGTTGTTCGGCTCCTTTTTAAATCATAATGATAACAGAAATCACCCAAATGGCCCTGATCAAAAGATTACATACCCTTGAATGTTTGGCCTTGTTACAGACACACAAGGTGACACACACAGGTGAAAATGACAATTAAAGGTGAATTTCCCACACCTGTGGCTTTTTAAATTGCAATCAGTGTCTGTGTATAAATAGTCAATGAGTTTGTTAGCTCTCACGTGGATGCACTGAACAGGCTAGATACTGAGCCATGGAGAGCAGAAAAGAACTGTCAAAAGACCTGCGTAACAAGGTAATGGAACTTTATAAAGATGGAAAAGGTTATAAAAAGATATCCAAATCCTTGCAAATGCCAGTCAGTACAGTTCAATCACTTATTAAGAAGTGGAAATTCGGGGATCTCTTGATACCAAGCCAAGGTCAGATAGACCAAGATTTCAGCCAAAACTGCCAGAAAAATTGTTCGGGATACAAAGAAAAACCCACAGGCAACCTCAGGAGAAATACAAGCTGCTCTGGAAAAAGACAGTGTGGTTGTTTCAAGGAGCACAATACAACGATACTACAACTATTACAAAAGACTGCACGCTGTCATTGATGCTAAAGGGGGCAATACACAGTATTAAGAACTAAGGGTATGCAGACTTTTGAACAGGGGTCAGTTCATTTGTTTCTTTGTTTCCATGATTTGTTTTATGATTGTGCCATTCTGCTATGACCTACATTGGAATGTAAATCCCATAAGAAATAAAAGACGTGTTTTGCCTGCTCACTCATGTTTTCTTTACAAATGGTACATACACTACCAATTCTCCAAGGGTATGCAAACTTTTGAGCACACTGTATACACACACACATACTACTGTTCAAACGTTTGGGTCACTGATAAATGCCCCTGTTTTTGAAAGAAAAGCAAATTTTTTTACCATTAAAATAGCATCAAATTGATCAGAAATACAGTGTAGACAGTGTTAATGTTGTAAATGACAACTGTATCTGGCAACAGCTGATTTTTAATGGATATAATACAGAGGCCCATTATCAACAACCATAAGTCCTGTGTTCAAATGGCACGTTGTCCAAGTTTGCCATTTTAAAAGAGTAATTGATCATTAGAAAACCCTTTTGCAATTATGTTAGTACAGATGAAACTGTTGTGTTTATTAAAGAGGAAATTTACATGGCCTTCTTTAGACAAGTTATGTATCTGGAGCGTCAGCAAATATTTGTTCGATTACAGGCTCAAAATGGCCAGAAACAAAGAACTTTCTTCAGAAACTCGTCAGTCTATTCTTATTCTGAGAAATGAAGGCTATTCCCTGTGAGAAATTGCCAAGAAACTGAAGATATTTGTCGTACAACGACAAATACCACTCCCTTCACAGAACAGCGCAAACTGGCTCTAACCAGAATAGAAAGAGGAGTGGGAGGCCCCCATGCACAACTGAGCAAGAGAACAAATACATTAGTGTCTAGTTTGAGAAACAGATGCCTCACAGTTCCTCAACTGGCAGCTTCATAAAATGGTACACACAAAACACCAGTCTCAACGTCAACAGTAAAGAGGCGATTGGATGCTGGCCTTGCAAAGAAAATGCCATAACTCAGACTGGCCAATAAAAATAAAAGATTTAGATGGGCAAAAGAACAGACACTGGACAGAGGAAAATTGGAAAAAAAAGTTTAATGGACAGATTAATATAAGTTTCAGGTGTTTGGATCACAAAGAAGAACATTTGTGAGACACAGACCCAAAAAAAAGATGCTGGAGGGGTGCTTGATGCCATCTGTCAAGCATGGTGGAGGCAATGTGATGGTCTGGGGGTGCTTTGGTGGTGATAAGAGTGGGAGATTTGTACAAGGTTGTCACGGTTGTGGGCAGGCAGGACACAAGGTGCAGAGCGAGAGAAGGTAATCATTCCTTTATTCGTGCAAAACAAAGGCATAACCGCAAACTTAAGGCACACAGCACAAACAATGATCCACAACACAACAGACTAGAAGGGCAATTTAAATAGGGTCCCCAACTAGAGGCAATGCAGTGCAGCTGCGTTGAATTGGGGAGAACTAAAACGACAGCGCAGAGATGCCTAGACGCACCACTGAGGTCAGGCCCTGACTGTGACCCCCAGGCTCATAGACCTGACAAGGGTAAAAAGGATCTTGAAGAAGGAAGGCTATCGCTCCATTTTGCAACGCCATGCCATAGCCTGTGGACGGTGCTTGATTGGAGCCAATTTCCTCCTACAACAGGACAATGACCCAAAGCACAAACTCATGTATGGAAAACAAGGACATTTCTGAGTGATCCCAAACTTTTGAATGATAGTATATATATATATATTTTTTTCAAATAAACACTTACTACCTAAGAAAATGGCTTTTGTTGGGCGGATTTTCCAGTTGTTAATCCACCACAAATCTCTTGAACGGTTTCTTCTTCACCCCAGCCTCGTGTAAGCCAGAAATCGATTTAGGCGTCCTCAAATATGATGACTCTACCTTGGAAATACCATTTTAGAGGTTCACTATTCTTACATAAGAGCCTAAATGTAAGGGAACTGCAGTGATTTGGCCTTTGAGTTTTTAGTGAAAACCAAAGAAATGATTGCTTTAATTTCCAACTCCACAAGATCTTTTCGGATAATCATTCTGATGATATGGATTTGCTTCTGCGTAAGAACCTGTGGTCCAGCGTTAACACTTCTGAATCACTGTGTGTGCTAGAAACATTACTGGATTGCTCAATAATTTGGAGAGAAATCCAGAAAAATAACGGGGTAGGCAACGACATGACATTTTTATTTTTGCCTCTTGCTTTCACCCCTCTGGAGATCAATATTCTTAAAATCAATATTCATGACATTTTCAATACAAGAGTGTCGATAAATACCACAGCTGACATTCATTTTTAATTAGGCCTAGATTTACTTAGGGGAGAATTAATGATGCAAAACCTACATGAAGCAAGCGCAACACTTTGAGGTGTATTTTCTTATCATGTTGGTTTTCCGAGGTATACCTTAACTTTCTTAAAAGAGAACAACTTCTTCGGTCATTGTCATACTTTCGGCAAAACAACAACCATGGGTGTGGGCAGGATGAAAAAGGTGCACTAATTTGACTTAAAATGATTCCTTGCAAAATGTGTAGGGAACAAAACAGAGATGGACATGCTAGAATTTGTTCAAAAGAAAATCTGTTTCAGAGGTCTCTGAATGGCACAGCGGACAAGTCACTGCTTCACAATTAGCTGAGTTTTTGGGAGACCAGGGTTGAAATCCTGCTCTTGGATTAATCCGAGGGTCCCGAAAGGGGCAGTACTAAATGTCCATAACAACTTGCGGCAAAACCTAAGTTTTGATAACTGTATAAATATCTCTAGGGCAAGGTGAAATGTAAAATGAAAAGTGAATTGGTGCAAATATCTTGATAAATGTCAATGACAAGATTTACACAAGTATCAAAATGCTGAGGCACTTTAAAACTATAGAAAACAGAGACCATACAGTGCCTTGCGAAAGTATTCACGCCCCCCCCCCATAGGCATCTTACCTATTTTGTTGATATACAACCTGGAATGAAAATTGATTTTCTGACGGTTTGTATCATTTGATTTACACAGCATGCCTACCACTTTGAAGATGCAAAATATTTTTTTGAAACCAACAAGAAATAAGATTTGAGCACGCATGACTGTTCACCCCCCCAAAGTCAATACTTTGTAGAGCCACCAAATGTGTTTGCTTATTCTTTTCTTTAAGCAATGGATTTTATTCTGGCCACTCTCCTGTAAAGCCTAGCTCTGTGCAGTGTACGGCTTAAAGTGGTCCTATGGGCAGATATTCTAATTCTCCGCTGTGGAGCTTCGCAGATCCTTCAAGGTTATCTTTGGTCTCTTTGTTGCCTCTCTAATTAATGCCCTCCTTGCCTGGTCCATGAGTTTTGGTGGGTGGCCCTATCTTGGCACATTTGTTGTGGTGCCATATTCTTTCCATTTTATATAATGGATTTAATGTGGCTCCGTGGGATGTTCAAAGCTTCTCATGGTTTTTCATAATCAACCCTGATCTGTACTTCGCCAACTTTGTCCCTGACCTGTTTGGAGAGCTCCTTTGTCTTCATGGTTCTGCTTCCTTAGTGGTGCCCCTTGCTTAGTGGTGTTGCAAACTCTGGGGCCTTTCAGAACAGGTGTATATATATATTGAGATCATGTCACAGGTCATGTGACACTTAGATGGCACACAGGTAGAATTTATTTAACTAATTGTGTGACTTCTGAAGGTAATTGGTTGCACCAAATCTTATTTAGGGACTTCATAGCAAAGGGGGTGAATAAATATGCACACACCACGTTTCCAAATTTTTTTTTTTTTTTAATTTATTGAAACAGTTTTTCATTTCACGTCACTAATTTGTATTCATTTTTTTATGTCCATTAAATGAAATGCAAATAAAAAAAAAACATTTAAATTACAGGTTGTAAAGCAACAAAATAGGAAAAATACTAAGGGGGATGAATACTTTGGCATGGCATTGTATTTGAAGAACAAAAAAATTAACAGTGAAGTAACGCAGGGTCAATTTCGGGTTTTGCAAGTTGTTATATGGATTTCAACGCTTCTACTGTTTCTCTCCATTATCCGTGTTTGGGGGGGTTATTTGGCTGCATTATCTCGTCACTCTCTAGCATCTGCTAGTGTGCGTTCCTTCACATATGGGTTACGGCGCAGAATTCCAGGTTGAGCGGACAGTTTGATAAGAACCAGAACAGGATTGGATGTGCTTCAGGAGACATATCTCGACATCCACTATGAGTTGCAGAAATGAAGCAGGGCCCTAATCACAAACTGGATTTCACCAAATTGGGGAGGATAACAGGGGTAAAAGTAAAACAAAAGATCTGTTTGATGAAACAGAAACCTCAAGTTTACCAGATGCCTCCAAAATTGGACAGGGCTTCATTATGCAGAAGGACAATGACCCAAAACACAATGTCATAGCTGTATAGTAGTTTTTCAGGGCAAGAACTGGAAAGGGCCAAGTCAATCACCTAATCCGAATGCAGTTCAAATGCTGCAGACAAGACTGACTGCAAATAGCACCGTGAGCTGTGTGGAGATGTATATGGGTCACAGACTTCAAGCAATCATTGAACGCAAATGATATTTTCCCAAGAATTAAACATGACTACCTTTTTCTAATGAATCATTTGGTACTATAAAATACGTGGGCTATGTACAATACAACATAATCATTGCACAAACTTACATTCAGGACAAATTTTGGGGCAGGTGAGATTCATTGGTTAGAAGTGTCATACAGAAAGAGAAGCACCAGGGAATGTCCTTCATTTATCAAATTCATAAATTCCTCAAAACAGTGTGAAAACATTACCCACAAGTCAACAACAGGGATATGGAAAAAATGTCAGAGGAAGTGTTTAGTAGGATTTAGTTTTAAAACATGAGTCTGGGACTCCACCAGTCCAATGAGTAATGCGGATCCTCGGAAAAATCCCAGGGTTGTGGGTTTGACTCCAGCGGAGGTCGAGAAGGAAAATGTATCCTTGCATCATCGTAAGTTGCTCTGGATAAGAGTCTGCTAAATGACCAAAATGTCAACTGTTGTGGTGACCAACACACTTATTGGCTGACACACATTGACAGCACATCAGAGCAATAAAAGAAATGTTACTGAACATTTGAGACTTCTGATTATTGTTTCGCACAGATACAAATATTTCTCACAATAAAGTGTTGGCAAAATTGCTGAGAAAGTATGAAGACCACAGAATCAATCAAATTGCAAATGAGAATATGACTAGGATTCTCGCTTTCGTTGCAAACAAAGATGAACAACAACAATCTCATCAAAATAAAATCGCTCTCTCATTCTAACTCTCCAAATATTAATCTTGCCCCTCTCTCTCTCTTCTCTCTCTCCTCTCTCTTCTCTCTCTCTCTCTCTCTCTCGTTTTAACATCTCTGTAAACTGTTTGCCTCCCTGCATAGCAGAGCGTGTATGTCACTGTATCCATTCTGCTACAGACTCAGACGCGCTCCTTCCTGGCAACGTTGCCCTCATGCAGCGTAAACACAGTAGCCCATGTTGCAACGGTCCCCAGCCAATCACTAGCATTAGACTCATTTCCCACTCTCCCACAGTCAGATGTAACCACAAACAATTAACCATTTACAGAGGTAAGAACAACAAACTACAAGAGGAGAAAACATGCCATTCTGTAAAAAACATTTACAATAACAACAACAACAGTTCATGCTCTGAAATAATTAACCCTGCTGTTTGGATGGCAAGACAAAATACACTGATCAGCCATAACATTATGACCACCTGCCTAATATTGTGTAGGTCCACTTTTGTAGCCAAAACAGCCCTGACCCTTTGAGGTATGGACTCCACTTGACCTCTGAAGGTGTGCAGTGGTATCTGGCACCAAGACATTAGCAGCAGATCCTTTAAATCCTGTAAATTGCGAGGTGGGGCCTTCATGGATCGGTCAAGCACATCCCACAGACACGCAATTGGATTGAGATCTGGGGAATTTGGAGGCCAAGTCAACACCTTGAACTTGTTGTTGTGTTCCTCAAACCATTCCTGAACCATTTTTGCTTTGTGGCTGGGCGCATTATCCTGCTGAAAGAGGCCAATGCCATCAGGGAATACCATTGACATGAAAGGGTGCACATGGTCTGCAAAAATACTTAAATGGGTGGTACATGTCAAAATAACATCCACATGAATGGCAGGACCCAAGGTTTCCCAGAAAAACATTGCCCAAAGCATCACACTGCCTCCGCCAGCTTGCCTTCTTCCTATAGTGCATCCTGGTGCCGTGTGTTCTCCAGGTAAGCGACGCACACGCACCCGGCCATCCATGTGATGTAAAAGGAAACGTGATTCAACAGACCAGGCCACCTTCCTCCATTGCTCCATGGTCCAGTTCTGATGCTCACGTGCCCATTATAGGCGCTTTCGGCAGTGGACTGGGGTCAGCATGGGCACCCTGACTGGTCTGCACTTCACCTGTCAGTGGTCATAATGTTGTGGTTGATCAGTGTATTTGGCAGTCAATATTTTCTGGGTTATACAAACAAGTTGGTAAATGACTTGTTACTCAAACTGTAATCTCGTATCGTTTCATTTGTTATGAAACGATATGTGTGATCAATATTAGTTTCAGTGCTTTGGACACCACCATTTTGCAGGTGCTAGAACCTTTCACGTTTTGGAAAAAGAGGGTATATTTAACATAGGCTTCTTATCAATTTTCAAAGAGAGCAGGATGTAGAATTTAACTAGAAACGCATATGTACCCATCAACCATGCAATAAAATATTTGAGAGCAACCGGTATTACACAAATTCTCAAACATTTGAAGGTGAATATTTTAATCTAAGTCCTGTTAAAAATAATGTCATGAAGGTTGATGACGCAGCAGTGAGTGAATGTGGCACAGTAGCAATGGATATATGACCTATGACAAAAACAGGCTGCCTGAGTTATAATGGTGTTGCAGTTTCACCTCATCTCTAATTTAACACCTACTCTGTGATACAGTATTTACAGACCCTTTTGATCATGTATTTTAATGATACCCATTGATTCTTGGAGAATGTCTCCTGTAAATGCAGAGGGCTTAGTTCAACAGTCTGACATATTGTTCATTTCCTAACTAATTAGGGAGCTACAGAGGTGTTGTTTTTATCATACTGTGCGAAAGTATTAGGACATCTAAGTGAGCAGTACATTTTTATAACTTGAATAAAACACATTATATAAAATACAAACAATTATATAAGATACAAACACATTATTGTAACATAATACAAACAAATATACATACCATCTCAAGTAACAAAATAAATATGTTTTTTTTAAACCAGTCAGTACTTTGTGTGGCCTCCCTTAAAATGCAAAACTAAACGAACTTACTTGGTAGACTCTTGTGTAATTTTGTGGTAAATTCTTCCAAACTTCCTCCAACATTTCATCTAATTATTCTTATGACTTTGACAGCTTTTTGTTTGTTTCTCATTCGAAGTGATCCGCACAGCTTGGTTTATGTTTAGGTTGGAGCTTTGAGGTGGCCAATCTAATCCTGTGAGTTTTTCCAATCCGCATATTTTTGCTCCAAGTTGGTCTTAATTGACTTTGCAGACTGTTTTGGAGTTATTATCATGCTGAAGATAAATGTTTTTGCCAGTCATGGCAATTTGTTGTTAGATTCATTTTCAGGGTTGGAGCTTGTACTTTGGTGCTAGATAACTCTGCCGGATGCTGAGCAAGCTTTTTACTGGATATTCTTCTGTCCCTCAAGGAGGTGACCATTAAGAACTGTTCATTAGATGCAGACAGATTTTTGGTTCTTATTTGTGAATTTGTTTTACTAGCCTTCTCAAAAGATTTCAATTATCTTTAGGACAACACAAGACATTCTTTCTACATTAGTATTGTATTCATGTTTCTTTGAAGCTATTCTGTTATATAGCTGTTTCTGTGAGCAAACATACTGATCAGAGAAATAGATTAAAACAATTTTCTCAGTTTGCTTTAAAATTTTTGTACAGTACTGTACAATACATCATCCTTTACTCAAAACAGTTGACACAAACACAAACATACAGTACATGGATGATGCGTTAAATAAAGAAAAAATATCTTATCCACACCAGTTATTACTATAGACAGCAACATGTAAGAGACAATAGGATTTCCTATTGGGCTATGGTCAGGCTATGGTCTATTTCCACTGCTGCTGTCTGGTAGACGCTACCGGAGCATCGGGTCACGCACTTCTAAACTCAAAAACAGTTTTTTCCCTCAGGCCATAAGGCTCCTCAACCAGCAACACTGATCCATGATCATACTGATCACACACGTACTTTCCAGATGCTCTTTCAGGTACTTTTAATGGGCTTTAGAATATTCCCTTGCATGTACTATTCATAAGCATATTACATTCATATGTATTCATACTATTCAATACTCAATACTACTATACTGTTCATTACTCCCCATCCTACTCTTTCAAAATGTATGCTAGTTCACATTTTTCTGTATATTACTGCCATACCTATAATACTCAATACTACTACCGATATTGCTGCCAGTACTCTTTTTAAAATGCTGCTAGTGTACAGTGTTATGTATAATATTGCTTTATCTTCTTGGTATATTTTTGCTGTGTATACATTTTTCTCCTTAAATTGTCACTTAATTCTCACATTAATAAACTTGTTACACTCATATGTATCTATAATATTCAATAATACTACACAGATTGCTGATAGATTACAGTACTTGTTTCTTTTAACTGCTGCTAGTGTGCAGTGTTATGTATATTTTTGCTTCATTTAAAAAATAATATTTTTGTCCGGCTACATTTTTGCTTATATAGTCTTCTCCTTAACTCTCACTACATATTTGTCAGGTGCCATGTCATATGAATTTCATTGTGCAGGATGACGCTCCGTTGTTCGGTGCATTTGACAAATAAACCTTGAAACTATTTTATCAGACCTCTGATTCATTGTAGTTGACACATATATGATCCACAATATACAGAAATAATAGCAATTATTTTATTTTTACACTTCATCCTCACCAACTTGGAAATGACACATTTAACAGAGAAGAGAACAGAAGAGTGACATTATGACGCATTGCTATAATCACCTCTCAATAAGATGGGTGACACGTTTCATAACGTGGATGTGACATATATAGGCCTCGAAAACTGATGTGCACGCTAATGAACCTCCTCCAAGATTAGACAAATAAAATTAATATGTGATTCATTTGGGTCTCAAAAATCTTCATCCTCTTTTAGCTTTTCAAATTTGGACATTTGGACCAAAATCTGACTGTACATACAAATTAACTTCTTACTTTTCTTTTGCTTCAGAGAAGGAAGTAATTTCTTATTGACACTGTACACAAAGATTTGCAGCACATTGAAAGGTTTTGACCAAAACGTGATTTAAAAACGTGATGGATTGTTAGACACATGGACTTCACATGGATTCCATGTAAGACAAGAATACTACCAACAGGGGCTGTCGGTCTATCTTAATGTCAATGACTGAGCATTGATGGGAAGATCAGCAATTCTCACCCGTAAAAAAAAAAAAAAAAAAAAAAAAAAAGATTGGGAAAAAAACTGTTTAATACAGTGAGGAACTGAAATTAAATGACCAACACATAATGGCTGACCCACTAATGGAAAGTCCATCATAGCAACAAAAAAGGAGCAGGTAAACATGTGTGGCACACATACGACGGGTCAAATCACAAATGGACATCATTTTCCTTACAAAACACATTACTTTTGACCAGAGCAACACAAATCCCCCTGATAGTACAGTTACATATACTCAGGAATTTACTTGGTTGTTATTAGCGGAAAACATTTAGACACACAATACACAGTTTACGCAAATTCAACGCACACTGTATTTAAATCAGTGGTGAGCAGAGGTTTAAAATAAGATAATAAGTAATGGATTCTCAAATACACTACCATTCAAACGATTGGGGTCACTTAGAAATGTTCTTGTTTTCCATGAAAACAGATATGAAATGAATTTGAATAGGAAATATAGCAAAATGAATAGGAAATATAGTCATTGACAAGGTTAGAAATAATGATTTTTAATTGATAGAAGAATGGTGTTCTTCAGATGTTCCTTCCATCAAAGAATCTTCCATTTGCAGCAATTACAACCTTGCAGACCTTTGGCATTCTAGTTGTGAATTTGTTGAAGCAATTTGAAGAGATTCCTGAAGCACCTCCCACAAGTTGGATTGGCTTGATACCATACGGTCAAGCTGCTCCCAGAACAGCTCAAAAGGGTTGAGATTCGGTGACTGTGCTGGTCACTACTGTTCATTACAGACAGAATACCAGCTGACTGCGTTGTCACAAAACAGTTCTTGCATAGTTTGGAGCTGTGCTTTGGGTCATTGTCCTGTTATAGGAGGAATTTGTCTCCAATCAATCGCCGTCCACAGGGAACGGCATGGTGTTGCAAAATGGAGTGATAGCCTTCCTTCTTCAAGATCCCATTTACCCTGTACAAATTTCCCACTTTACCACCACCAAAGCACCAACAGACATTGACATTGTCTCCACCATGCTTGACAGATGGCATCAAGTAGACCTCCAGCATCTTTTTATTTAGTCTGCGTCTCACTGATGTTCTTCTTTGTGGTCCGAACACCTCGAAGTTAGATTTGTCTGTCCATAACACTTATTCCCAATGTTCCTCTGTCCAGGGTCTGTGTTCTTTGGCCCATCTTAATCTTTTCTTTCTATTGGCTAGTCAGAGATATGGCGTTTTCTTTGCAAGGCCAGCATCCAGTCGCCTCTTCACTGTTGGCGTTGAGACTGGTGTTTTGCGTTTGCCATTTTATGAAGCTGCCAGTTGAGGAACTGTGGGGCATCTGTTTCGCAAACCTGTCCTCTCGCTCAGGTGTGCACCGGGGCCTCCAACTCCTCTTTCTATTCTGGTTAGAGCCAGTTTGCACTGTTCTATGAAGTTTGCACTGATGTTTAGTTTCTTGGTAATTTCTCACAATATCTCACATTTCTCAGAACAAGAATAGACTGATGAGGTTCAGAAGTAACTTCTTTGTTTCTAGACATTTTGAGCCTATAATCGAACCCACAATTATCGATACTGCAGATACCCAACTAGTCTAAAGACGGCTAAATTTAATTTTATTGCTTCTCACTAAACTGTAAGTGGGTTAAAACCACCACAAGTTCTATCTTGTCCGTTTATGGAAAACAGTATTAACGGAGCATTACCTGAACTTCAGATTGCGAAATCAGCCTGTAGATGCTGTAGTCATACAGTAGTTCTCAAGAACACATCCTTCTGTCTATGCCGTCATGACACTGTATTGTATTTAGTTTCCTCAAAGAATACATTGCACTAGTTATTGAGCTAAAAATTTCAGCTGAACCTGGCAACCCTGCCCTGCATTTAGACGTGCAGGCTACAACTCCTGCCTGAAAGTGCAGTTGCTTTAGGTGATTTTCAAATGCTTCTGAAAATGAGAATGAAATGTGTTCTCAGTCATACATGGTAAAGACAAAGAAAAACTTTACATGTTCATTTTGACTTGAATATTATTGTGTATACATTTTCTATCTACCTAGCCATTTTTATCTCTGAGATAAAAATGTACCTAGCCAGCCAGCATTTAGAGACAGTGTGTGGTGTGTGTTTATATGGAAACAGCAATAACCCAGGTGGGAGGGGTTGGCAATGATCTGAACGTCATAACCGGACAAAGGGTCCCTGTATAGTCTACATTTTAATAATTACAATCTTAAACTGCTAGCATAGAACTAAATTCCCAACTGCAGAATTGGAGTTAATTACAACAATGTCAAAGCCAGTTAATACATAATCAAAGAATCAACATTTTGGAGCATGTTCTGATTGCAAAGTAATGCGGTCAAGCCTCGACACTACAACAAATTTATATATTAAAACCCAGCAATTTGGCTGCCATTGGGCCAATAATTCTTCTTGTGAAAAGTGCTGAAATGTTTCTCATACACACTCAAACCAACTGTAAGATTTCCCATTGCACTGGTTTTCGTAATAGACCTCACGGTCTTTGACGGGGTGAGGGTGTGGATGGCATGACAACTGGGACTGTTCCGTGAGGAGGACCAGGAGGGCAAGAGAACTACAGAATGAGTCATTACACACCTCAGACTGGGTATACAGATGTCTGCTTTCACAAACAATCAGATGCTGGGGCTGGGGTGACGACTTCAGTCAGGGTGCACCTGGGTGTTTTGACTAACCAATATCATCAAATAATACAGGCTATTCACACAAAACCAAAGTATAATTTCTAAGCAAATATCTTCTTGGATCAATGAGATTAGTGTCTGTACTTATCTATTAACATTGAATAATGATAATAAAAAGAGCAGTGCGTGAAAAACTATAAAACAAAAAAGGTGCAAAAACGAAAGGGTTATCATAATATAATTTTCAAGACTGTTGGAAAAGCATTCCAGGGTACTACATCATGAAGCATGTTGAGAGAGAATGATACTGTAAATCATCACTGTCAGGCGGAAACCGAAAGTGTTTTTTAAATAATTGAACACAGCACCTTCAAAGTTGGTATTGTGTCTTTATATATAGTCAGATACCTGCATGTGTCATTATATTTAATTAATTAATATTTTATCAAAATCAAGCTCAAATGGAGTTACGAGGTTTTTGAATAGCGAATGGTGAGATACGTGTTTTGTCCATCATTGATTAGAACGGCCGCATCCGAGGCAGTAAGTGCATCGCATTACGTTATCAACTTACAGGTTACAAAGCTTATTGTAGCTGTGTGCTCTCGGTTTTTCTGTCACTGAATACATTTGGCCAAAATCTCTTGTTATAAAAGATTAAGTGCTATGAACAGGCTATTGAAGATAGTATTGTCTATGACTAGATGGCAAATGCTAGACTATGCACTCCGACCCAGTGTTGCAAGAAATCGCAAGAGAAACAAGCAACCGGGACTGTCAAAAGAAGTAACTTGGATCTGCAGACGAAGCCCCCAGAAAACGCAATTTTACACAAACAACGCCTTTGTACTATTTAAGTTTGAGGGAGCCGGCTG
Source organism: Esox masquinongy (assembly GCA_016801175.1). NCBI lineage: Eukaryota > Metazoa > Chordata > Actinopteri > Esociformes > Esocidae > Esox > Esox masquinongy. Next base: position 23,268 of record JACXGI010006327.1, on the reverse strand, counting down.
CCCGAATAGGGCCAGTAGGCTACACAACATTGAAGTTACATTCAAAATCTTTAAATTTAGCGACCATACAAAAAGAATGTTCTCATAAAGGTTGATTTACCTTTCAAGCAAACCTTTATTTCACTACATAGGTACTTTGTTGCAACCCACAAACAAACAATATAATAGCCTGGAGTTACAAGGTTTTGCCGACTGTTTGAGGATCCAACAGAGTTACGAGGTTTAGTCACAAGCTCTTTGTAATACTTTTTATTGGATAAATATTTGTAAAGCCCTCAGACAGACGTGAAGGGTGACCAATAGTGTTGATTTATGAAAAACAGTGACAAAATATGGAGATAGAAGTTTTCCGCCGGACAGCGACGATATGTTAATGCCAGTTATAATGCATTTAAACAGCAAAATGTTTCTATTGTGGAGAATAGAACTCACCAAATTTGACAATATGTGTTAATTCATCAGTAACGTTGTGAATGGTTAGCTGTAGCTGCTCAACTACACACTAACTCAACATGCTCAAGTAGATCACTGTTATAGTGATGAAAACCTTGACGTTAATGTTAACAATGCCATACATTCAAGATTAACAATTTCTCAATTAAAACTTCATTCCATGAATACAAACTAAAATTCATGACGAATTGTTATTAAATCGACATACCGTGCTGAGCCCTCTTCATCTTCTGTCATCAAGGCTGCAACGTGTTTTCTGTTTAAATGCTCATGCATGCATTTCAGTCGTGCTCCCGTGCCATGAAAGTTCTGCACTGCAAATTTTGCAACAAGCTGTTTTTGTTTAATTCTTTAAGCTAAAGTGGTCCCATACTTTTGACATTTTTGTTTGTATGCGACTTCCTTTTGGTGGAGCTTCCGCCATCTCAGCCTCTGCAATCTTTCAAAATGTATTTTTTTGCTGCGTCTGTCAGGGCCAGACTGTAGGGATACCCTCTAGGCATCTCTATGTTTGGTTTTGTTGGTCCCCAGCTGCCTGGCATTGCATCCAATGATCTCCAATCATGACAGAATGATCCACCACAACAGGACCAAGTGGCGCTGGACAATGGAGGAACTCCTTGGGGGTAAGGAACTGGTCCCCGAGGAGGAGTACCTCTGTTGTCTAGCTCTGGATCCAGACCAGGATCCAGGGCAGCGGTGACACCGGTGGGCTCCACATTGGTGGTCCAGAAGGCAGGTCCAGCAAGCAGCCGAGAAAACCCCCTATACAGTTTTTCTGGGGCTATGGGGTATGTCGGGGGGGGTGGGAAGGACAGCCTCTGCTGCTACACTTGTGGGGGTTCATGGAACAGCCCCTCCAGCCATGGGAGCAGGAGTACACAGAGCTATAGAAGGAGGAGCATCTTTGACAAGTCGGGACCAGGTGAAGGAGGACGGAATGACACTTCAGCCTCCATCCTTGGATGATCTGCAGCCTCCAGAGGGGCGTTTGGAGGCCAGCCCCTGGAGGTACAGGTGAGGTGGTGGAGGGCCTGGTTGGCACTGAGGCCTTCCAGCCCAAGGGTGGTTGAGGAGGATGAGGAATCGTTTTGAGAGCCGCAGGAGAGCGTGGGCAGAGCGGATGAGTGTCCTATTTCTGCACATGGGGACATGGTGAAGGAGGTGACGCCCAGCCAGGCCTCCCATCCCTGCCTGCTGGTCCCAGCTCCCCAATCCCAGGTGCAGGAGCCCTGGTGCAGGGAACCGGCACTGGAATTATCGGGCTGAGGAACAGCACAGGAGCCTTGGTGTGAGGAGCCGGCACTGGAGGTACCGAGCTGGGGACCGGCGCTCGGGCGGAGCCTCTGCCTTACCCAGTGCCACCCCCCCTTTGGTGTTCATGGTCAAAACACTTGCTACCTAAATAAAGAGCTTAAGATTCCTAAGATGTAGAGTATTACCGAATCATGAGGAGTCCAGTAATGACCAAACTTAAGGTAAGTTCAGTCAGTGCAGAACATTGGCTGGGCCGCTATTTAACGCACAACGATTTGCTTTTTGCCAACAACATACACTGAGTGTTTCCAAATTTTGCCATTTTCTTCAAGGTCTAACAGTTTGATTTTTGTCTCATTAGACCCAAAAATCTTTTTCCTCATGCACCATCAGACACCATGTCCTATGTTGTTTACTCAGGAGTGGCTTCCGTCCAGCCACTCTAAAGGCCTGCTCAATGGAGTGCTGCAGAGATGGTTGAGCTTCTGGCAAGTTCTCCCATCCTTGCAGAGAAATGTTTCTTTCACTAACAAAACAAAACTTTTGTTAGTGTAGCCAGAGGCATCGCTAGGATCACAATACATTCGGGGCTTAGCCCACCCTCCCGCCCCGCCCAGGACAGAAAGTACAGGGTTTTGAATGTACATGCGGAAAATTGATGTACACGCTAGCGGCCTACACGTCTACAGTGTCATAATGCGCATTCAGAATTATAGATGAATAGATCAGGGGCTATTTTCTTCTTATTATTATTTTTGTTCCATTTGAGACCCGGGGCTATAGCCCCGGACGCCCAGGGCTAACAAAGCCACTGAGTGTAGCCATTGGATTTTTAGTAATGCACTGATGTGAACTTTCTTAAGTCACCAAGGCCCTTCTTGCAAGGTTAGTTTGGGTGGATGGCCAACTCTAAGAAGTGTCTTAGTGGTTCCAAACTTCTTCCATTTCACAATGATGGATTACACAACTCTTGGGAACTTTCAGTGCTTTCAGTGCTATAGCAATATTTTTTTCACCTTTCACAGATCTATGCCATGACAACTGAGGAATACAGACATTTCCTTGGACTTTGGAGCTGCAAGTTCCAGAGAGATCTCAAGGATGAGAATATATTTGAGCTCACGGAATATATTTGAGCTCATTTTGACTGTCTGAATGGAAAAGTGTCTGAATACTTATTATTTTAAATTTTAATTTTCAATACATTGGACCAAATTTCTAAAAACATGTCTTTGCTTTGTTGTCATTATTGGGTATTGTGTGTAAAATGTTGGAAAAAAAATATTTAATCACTTATAAATAAAGGCTATAACACAAAAAATGGGAAGACATTTAAGTTGTCTGTACAGTTTCCAAAGACAATGTAGTTCATTCTCCTGCTGGGATTATTTCCATCTATGCATTGTGATAGAATTAACATATGGATTAGGCTACATCAAACAAGAACATGGCTACAGCGATATGCAGACACACCGGTGACTAAAATATATATATATATATATATATATATATATTTTAATGGTTGAAAGCGTTTCAGTGTTAGGCAATTTTAGGAGTGGTGTTTTATGACCATCAAACACGTCAAGTTAAACAACTATTGTGATGTAGAATTACAAAGTATTTAAATAGACACATTACAACTGATTTACCAACATATTAATCATTCACATTCAGCAACTCATAGACGGTTCAGGGAAGTTAGGTTAGGATGTACTATCCATTAATTTAATAGAGGGGCATTAGAGATCATGATGGAACATTTACAACAGTCTCAAGCCTTCTGTGACTGCCTTCTGAGTCATCTTGTGACTAGTACGGGTCCCCTTCTGATGCATGTACACACTTCAGGTTCTACTATTCTTATTGGTACTCAAAACGTATTCCCATACAAAGTCCAATTTCTGTTAACCCTAAATCTAACTCTAACCCTCATCGGTACTCCCAACCTTATTTCTAACCCGGACCCAAATTTATATGTTTACTCTAAACTTAATATCCAAGCCTAAAATGAATGAATTTGACTTGCTTAATTTTGTGGGGATTCACAAGTATAGTAAAACAAGAACAAGTACTGTATGCACATGCATTATAGGGGAGGGGCTATAACTTTTGCAAAACAAGTGTTGTAACTCTTATGGAGAATGTACAGTATACGATACAACAATTTTCTGTAATAGGATTAACTTCTGAGGACACACATACTGAAGAATTTATCGCCATAATGTATCTTTTGCACAAATAATGTATGGGCAGTAACACAACTTTGGCACTTTCAGAAAACTATTCCCAAAGTGAGGATAAATTGTAAACTATTTATTTTCTTATTGGTTTGAAAGTTATGCCGTGTCTTGTTATGCCTGTATACAGTATGTTATCATTATATGACAAATGATTCAGACCTATAAAAGGCATATACCAAGTTATAGTGCTGTTGTTATCATAAAGAGACATACCCAATACATACCTGCTGTACTGATCCTACTCACCCTGAAAATTGATTATTCAGAGCTCTCCCATCTGGCAGAAGGCTGAGGTCTATCAAGACCAAAACTTCCCGCAACATACAAGAAATTTATTAGTAATTTATTAATGTGCAGTCTACTATTTTTATGCTCAATCCACTGTTATTCTGCACCAATGGCCAGAACAAATTCCTTGTTTGTTGACAAAACAAACAAGGAATTTACTAATTCCTTACTTGGCAATAAAACCATTTCTAATTCTGATTCTGTAGCTAGTTAAATAACAATAGCTAGTTAAATTGTACGTAAGCGCGTAAGAGACATTTCCCTCTGAGCGCGATAGACGCGCGGGCGCGTCAATGAAAAACATTTTCATTCACTGCTCCCTAACCATACAAGTTAGATGCTTCATTCTTCTTCCATGTTAATAGGGTAATTTTCTGCAAATAACAACGTCTCATTTGTGTACTTTCGTCAACCAGAAGCCCCACAATCGTGATCACAAAACCTCTATTTGAGGCCTCCAGGTCACACATTTTTATTTATTGCTCCAGAACTGTAGAAGTTAGAGGCGTCATTCTTCTTCCACGTTAATCGGGTTATTTTTCTGCAAATAACAACGTCTTATTTGTGTTATTTCGTCAGAAGCAACAGGATCACAAACCTCTATTTGAGGCGTCCAGGTCACACATTTTTATTTATTGCTCCGGAACTGTAGAAGTTAGAGGCTTCATTTATTTTCTATGGGAACTACGACATTCCGCTGCAAATAACAACGTCTCGTTTGTGTACTTTCGTCAACCAGAAGCCCCACAATTGCTTTCACAAAACCTCTATTTGACGCTCGCGTCCAGGTCACACATTTTTATTTATTGCTCCAGAACTGTAGAAGTTAGAGGCTTCATTTCTTTTCTACGGGAACAACGACATTCCGCTGCAAATAACAACGTCTCGTTTGTGTACTTTTGTAAACCAGGAGCCCCGCAATCGTGATCACAAATATTGATCACCTATAGTCCTTCAGGATTTCAGCAGCAGCCTTAACTAATTATACTTGATATTTTTCTGTTTAGAAGTCTACAATACATAAACCAATCCAATGCGAAGTCTATCCATGTCACCCCCCTCCCCAAAAGAGAGAGAAAGAGCGAGCGAGCGCGCCAGGGGGAGAGGCGCGTGTCGCACTTACCATGCTCCCAATAAAGTCTTTATGCACCTGGATTGCATTGAGCGACGCATTCAGTTGCTACAAGCAATTGTTTTGAGAAAAAAGAAATGGCCAAACGGCGAAAGAAGTGGAATAAATGAATATGGAGAGCGAAATGAATATGGAGAGCGAGGATAGTGAAAATGGATCTGAACATTCAGACAATGAAAAGTATCATGACGGAATCGACCTATATGTAAAATAGGGTTAGTGTGGCCTAATTTATTATTATTTTGCATTGTTTTAGTGGAATTACTAGGTATATATGATAACTTGATATAACGGTACGGTAGCCAGTGGTCAAATGTGCGCATATGCTGTTTTGTGTAGTGTCACTGTTAATATAACCATCCAAAGGAAGACTGGACACATCCCTGTTCTAATCTCCACCTCTTTCAGATATGGCACATGTAGGGAATTCCAAAGGAAATAAAGGCACCCCCTATTCAAGACACCCCATAAAAAAATAAAAAAATCCTCAGAGTTCAAAAAAGAAGGGACTGCCATCTAGTGGTGGCTTTTGGAGGTACAATATGACAGAATAAGTTCAATGACCCCATATGGGCATTTTCAATGATTTTCAGAATGTTTGAGAAAAAAATGGATGTGGACAAGAGTAAAAAAAATGCCAGGTTCATTTTATTATTTTATAAATTCAAAACCATTCAACTTGTACTTATTCTGAACCCCTGGGGGTATCCAAATTTATAACCAAAATATGTGCAAATGCGATTTTACATTTTTCTGACTATTTCACATTATTACTCATGTAAGTGTCTCAAAAAAAATGTTTTCAATACTTCCTCCATGTAGCTGAGGGTCTGCAGAATCCCAGAATACAAAGCACTTCCTTCTAAAGGATGACCATTTTAGAAGCCAAAATGTCAAGGTAGTGACAGGCGGACTTTAAAACCTTAGCCCTTAGAGGGTTTTAAAGCCAAGGTGCTCATTCAAAGTAAGTCTGAAAATTAAAATGTATGAAGATAGCTAGCTAGCAAAACAATGGCTAACTAAACATAATGTTGCATTACCAATATTCATTTATTCTATGCTTACTAAACCGATCACTTCTGGAATTATTCTCTCCTCATATGATGCTTTGTGCATAAAAATGTACTAAAAATGCTTATGCTCGTCATAAAGCACCACCAAAAAGGATGCTTTGTTTACAAAAAGCAAACATTATCTCTAGCACTTGTAACGCAAATTAAATGTAGCCGTCTTAGACTTCCACTGCATTGGGGATAGAAATTAGAACTGGCAAGGCTAGTTTGTGCTGGTTCCGGCATGAAATAGTGCAAAATACTTCATATGGTCAATAAACCCTACATATGTTGGCAGAGAAAACAGATTAAAATCCAAGTGTGAATGACAGATGTGTTGAGGAAATCTATGGCCAGAAATATGCTTTTATTCTCATTCACTGGGTAGAACACAAAAAACAAAACATTATGGCAAACATTATTACTGTTCCAAATCTGATTGCATTACATTGTATATGATAACAGCATCATATAACAGCCCCGAAATACAAATGCCCCGACACTAAACCATTCCCACTAGGAACAAATGCCATTTGAGACAGTGTCCAGTAAAGGCCTGGTATCTGTCCAACAGGGGCCATTAAAGACAGTGTCCAGTAAAGGCCTGGTATCTGTCCTACAGGAACGGGGCCCATTAAATAGTGTCCAGTAAAAGCCTGGTATCTGTCTTACAGGAACGGGGCCCATTAAATACAGTGTCCAGTAAAGGCCTGGTATCTGTCCTACAGGAACGGGGACCATTAAATACAGTGTGCAGTAAAGGCTTGGTATCTGTCCTACAGGAACGGGGCCCATTAAATACAGTGTCCAGTAAAGGCCTGGTATCTGTCCTACAGGAACGGGGCCCATTAAATAGAGTGTAAAGGCTGTTCTCAAGAATGAAACACTTGCACTGTCAGCCATTTCATCTGTCCCGTTCCAGCTCTTTCCTCTCTAAGTGCAACATGAGCCAAATTGAACTCTTTTTGTATTCTGTGCTGTGTTATGTAAAACCATGCTTTCCTATGTTACCAACAGCTTCTGGGTAATTCCACTAATCCAGAAACATTTTTCACTTTGACATTGTTAGATTTCCTAGAAATACAATAAAAATAAACAATTCAACATACAACTTGGTCATCAAAGCATCATTATCTTCAGGAGTTTTTTTCTGATACAGACACCATTGGATTCAACCCATTTAAGCACACTATGGACACTGTCTGAGTGCATAATAAAACTGTGAGTTCTTTGCCTTTCCCTTTTATGATGTATAAAAAATGTATATTACATGTGTATTACCTCAGTATTGCCCCACAGTGAAACAGAAATACATAAATCCACAATAAATTGAAATGAACAGCTCCTCTGCAATAAACAAGCTGCAGCATGAAATTAGAGGACAGGAAAAAGTAATTATGTTCATAACTTGGAAATATACAGCTCCGGAAAAAATTAAGAGACCACTGCACCGTTACCTTTCCAAAAAAGCTGGAAAGGAAAGTTTTGAGTGAGGAACAGAAGCGTTCAATTTGCAGTGGTCTCTTAATTTTAAACCTTCTGTTCCTCACTCAAAACCTTCCTTTTCAACTTTTTTGGAAAGGAAAGAAAAAGGTGCAGTGGTCTCTTAATTTTTTTCGGAGCAGTATACACATTATGGGAATGGAAGGAAGCATGGCTGTATGGCTACACTTCGGGAATACTTTGCAAAGCTAAGCTAACTAATAACAAATCTCTTAGCCAATTCTGCTAGACAGGGCTAGAAGATTGTTGAAACAAATCAAGTTAAACTTTCAAGATTGCAGTTAGGGGACAAGAAATTGAAGAAAAATAACAAAAACCAATTTTGGAATTTTTGGACTTCGGAACAATCAATGAAAGACCAAAAGTGTAACCTACTGTAGATTGCATTTTAGCCATAATGCAAGGTACTAACTCAATTAATTAGAATGTTTAGAAATATACTCTATCTTACACAATTTGATAAGTGCAAGATATAACTAGATTGATCTAGTCATATATTTCTGTCAACCTGACAAATATTTGCTTATCTCTGTACAGCAGAGTACCTTTTTGTCCTGAACTACACGCATGTTAACGCCATGATATGCAAAACATATTCTAATAATATAACAAACAACTTGAATGCTGTGCAGAAATTATAGTTCTAGACTGATTAATGTGTGTAGATAAACATCTTTTGCCACCTTGCCTTCGTTATGCCTTTGTCTATAATTCAAGTATTTCAAGTACCTTACTTACACATTTGGTTGAATTTGGGAATCATTTAATAACAATACAAGTATTTGGTTTTGGCCAACTATTCATCTGGAAAGCTACCGTGTTCAGGGCCAACATGAACCCCATTCAAACCACATTTCAGCCTAAATATCAAAGGACAATACCTTGAAAAGCTTAGGTTGATTCAATGTTTGATCAACTGCTTGCACACCCAGCAGCTCTCCAGGTAAGAGGGGTTGATATGTATTTTACACTGTAGCCAAACAGCAGTTATTATACTTTGTGCCTTAATCAAGGGCACAGTGTTAAGAGACCAGTGACCTTTTTAGATGTACAGTTATTGTGGTGTTTTAGGCAGTTATTGTGGTGTTTTGAGGGGAGAAATTTAAAGACTGTGACAGCCTGGTCTAAAGGACCGCCTTGAAAAGACAGTTCCTGAATTATTACATTTCAAGTCAAGCACTGTCTATAGTTTACAATAAAACATTGAAAGTCTTTAACATATTGCACTACTTTGTAAATTAAAAGGTCAAAATATTTATTTAGGTCCAAATTTTAACATGTCCTAAAATTGCTATTAATTTGTATTAACTACAAAAGTTTATGTTGTTAATTGTGATAAATTATTTTAATCATTTCACAGCACAGTTTACACCGATCAGCCATTATACTATGACCACCTGTCTAATATTGTGTACTGTAGGTCCCCCTTGTGCCGCCAAAACAGCCTTGACCCGTCGAGGCATGGACTCCACTAGACCTCAGAAGGTGTGCTGTGGTATCTAGCCCCAAGATGTTAGCAGCAGATCTTTTAAGTCCTGTAAGTGGCAAGGTGGGGACTCCATGGATCGGACTTGTTTGTCCAGCACATCACACAGATGCTCGATTGGATTGAGAGGCCACCTTCTTCCATTGCTCCGTGGTCGAGTTCTGATGCTCACGTGCCCATTGTAGGTGCTTTCAGCAGTGGACAGGGGTCAGCATGGGCACCCTGACTGGTCTGCGGCTATGCAGCCCCATACGCAAAAAACTGCGAGGCACTGTGTGTTCTGACACCTTTCTATCAGTACAAGCACTAAATTTTTCAGCTATTTGAGCCAGCCTTCGCTCCCCACGGTACTGACCACTGCAGACCGGGAACACCCCACAAGGGCTGCAGTTTTGGAGATGCTCTGACCCAGTTGTCTAGCCATGACAATTTGGCCATTGTCAAAGTCGCTCAGATCCTTACGCTTGCCCATTTTTCCTGCTTCTAACACATCAACTTTGAGGACAGAATGTTCACTTGCTGCCTAATATATCCCACCCACCCAATGATAACGAGATTATCACTGTTATTCACTTCAGCTGTCAGTGGTCATAATGTTATGGCTGATCGGTGTATATACTCCATATATACTTACAACGAGAATCATATCACAATGTTAAAAATGAATAATAAACTCAACAGCAGCACAAAATCACAGAAACTAGATAAATAGATAGTCAGATAAATAATGTAATGCATATTGTTTCCCATTCCTAACTAAGAGAATGGCATCTCATTATGTGGATAACCAGATTTACCCCAAAGACCATTTCTTTGTAGTCTTAGCTGATCCAACAAGCAGTAAGTGAAACCGTTCCAGGTAGGTTTCCTAAGGTAAGGGACATAGAGTGCAAGCGCTGAGCCTCCAACCTAATGTGTAATACAGGAAGGGAGCCTCACCTGTATAATAGCCAATTCATCAATAATCATGTTTAGCCAAACAAAGATAGAGGCATTAAAAAACCCATCCTGGAAAACTAAAGTTATCAATATGTAGGACTACTCTATAGCCAGATGACTTACTAACGCACCGAGCGCAGCCAGGGAACATTATGTGTAATTAACCTGTCGTATAGGGAAGATCCCAGGCAAACTCTGTTGACCCAGGAGTCATTTAGCCAGGCTAGCAGGGCACACGCTGTGCAGTACCTGTTGATAATGGTCGTAGTTGGTCCTTGGGTTCACGTTGAGCAGGCACACGAAAGAGATTAAGTCCCTGACCTTGTATTCTCCTATCAGCCAGGCGGAGTGGCCAAGTCCCAGAGACACAGACGCGGGAGACCCAGTGCCAACAGGGAGAAGGCTGGGGGGAACAGAGAGGACTATTAATGGAACATGATGGTACATTTAAGTCATCAACATTGACACAGTACACAGAACGACAGCACAGCACATCTTAGACCACTGAGGTTTTTAACCCAGTTTTACTTTAATTATTACATTTTAGCTTGGCCCCTGACCCCTACTATGTTTCAATCTTTTTGACATTTTTTGGGGGATATATCTTGACATTGTTGAGACAGAGAAGAGATATAGATACAGTAGGTCTGTCCCTAGTGTGTGTGTGTGTGTATGTCAGTCAGTGTTTAGATTATTGTTGTAGATGGTAGACAGACGAATCTGTTAACAATGATATGGGATGGGAGGCCTTATCTTCTTCCCCATCTGGCGTATCATCTTGACTTCCCCCCACACATTTGTTTAACTCTCACGCATGCGTACACACAAACGCAAACAAGCAAACACATTCACACACTGAAGGCCCTGCTTTGATGTAGTGTTAACGACGAATATCTAAGATTTGTCTAAGTTCATAAATCGTTTTAAATAATAGTTGGGCTGTCTCTATGCATGAAAATTGGATGCTTGGTCTGACAAAAGATGGAGACATATCCACCAAATCACAGTAAGCATCGGTTTTGCTGCAGCAGATGTTTTTTGTTGTTCTGGTAATTGTTAGCCATGTCCACATTTGAAAGAAAACGGAAAACAGGCTATATATCATAATAATAAAACATGTGAATGCTATGTTGCAGCATCACAATAGATGCTGAAAATGGCATTCACATATTTGGAGTTGATTTTACCAAAAAACAGTCATCAAATAATTATTAATTGATGGGCTGTATCATTAGGTTGCTAGAAAGCTAGGTACACAGGGCCGGCTCCAGGCATAAGCAACATATGCGGTCGCTTACGGCCCCCGATCGCAAGGGGGCCTCTGACTGCTAGTGAGCCCCCAATCAATAGGGGAGAGGGGGCTCAAAATTAAATTTTGCTTAGGGCCCCCAGAAGACTTCACAGTAGCTACATACAGTAATGAACCAAAACCTTATGACCACCTGCCTACTTTGCTGTTGGTCCTCTGCGTGCCACCAAATTAGCGCCAACCCACTGAGGCATGGACACTACAAGACCCCTGAATGTGTCCTGTGGTATCTGGCACCAAGACATAAGCAGCAGATCCTGTAAGTTGTAGGTTGCAAGGTAGAGCCACCATGGATCGTACTTGTTGGTCCAGCACATCCCACAGATGCTCAATCGGATTGACATCTGGCAAATTTGGAGGCCAGAGCAACACCTTAAACTCTTCATCATGTTCCTCAAACCATTCCTGAACAAAGTGTTCAGTGTGGCAGGGCGCATTATCCTGCTGAAAGAGACCACAGCCATCAGGGAATAACACTGCCCTGAAGGGGTGTACCTGGTCTGTCACAATGTTTAGGTAGGTGGCACGTCTAAAATTGATGCCCACATGAATAACCGGACCCAGGGAGGGAGTGTGATGCGCTGGGCTACAACGCAGCCTAGAGCATCATACTCCCTCCACTGGCTTGTCGTTTTCCCACAGTGCATCCTGGTGCCATCACTTCCCCGGGTAAACAGCACACACGTTCACAGCCGTCGACGTGATGTAAAAGAAGACGGGACTCATCGGACCAGGCAACCTGACTTCCAACACTCCAAGGTCTAGTTCCGACGCTAACGCTGCCATTGTTGGTGCTTTCAACGGTAAACAGGGGTCATCATGGGCACTCTGGTCTGGGGCTACACAGCCCCATATGCAGCAGGGTGCGATGCACTGTGTGTTGAGACACATTCCTCCTGTAAACATCATTGATCAATGTTATTTGTTTCACCTGTGAGTAGTCATAATGTTATGGCTCACCAGTATAAATGTACATGTTCACTGCTCAAAAAAACTAAGCAAACACTTAAATCACACATCGGGTCTCGATGAACAAAATACATTAAAGATCAAAATCTTTACTTTACCTTGTGTAATTCGCTGAAAACAAAATGACATAACAGCAGTCAATGGAAACCAAAATCACCAACTGATTGAGTGCTGGACTCAAACACCAAAAATCTAAGTTAACTGAAATCACAAACTTGTGTGAATTTCATCACGGCAACTCAGTAGTGTGTATGGCCCCCACGTGCCTGTATGCACTCCTGACAACGTCTGGGCATGCTCCTGATGAGACGGCAGATGGTGTCCTGGGGGATCTTCTCCCAGAACTGGATTAGGGCATCAATGAGCTCCTGGACAGTCTGTGGCGCTACTTGGCGATGTCGGATGCACCGATACATAATGTCCCAGAGGTTCTCAATTGGATTCAGGTCTTGGGAACATGAGGGCCAGTCAATGGTATCAATGCCTTCGACATCCAAGAACTGCCTAAACACCCTGGCCACATGAGACCGGGCATTGTCCAGCACTATGAGGAACCCAGGGCCCACTGCACCAGCGTAAGATCTGTTGATGGGTCTGAGGATTTCATTGCGGTACCTAACAGCAGTCGAGGTACCGTTGGCATGAATGTGGAAGTGTGCGACACCCTCCAAGGATATGCCTCCCCAGACCATCACTGAACCACCGCCAAAACAGTCATGCTGGATGATGTTGCAGGCAACATAACGTTCACCATGCCTTAGCGAAACAGCAAACCTTCTTGCGACGGCACGTATGGATGTGCCATCCTGGAGGAGCTGGACTACCCGTGCAACCTGAATGGGCTGCAGGCACTGCCTTATGGCACCAGTAGTGACAAGAACACTAGCAAAACCAAAAACAAGAGAAGAATCAGTCAGGAAGGATAAGGAAGGAGCAATTGTCTGTGGCCACCACCTGCAAAATCATTCTCTTTTTCGGGGTTGTCTTGCTGTTGCCTCTCCAGTGCACTTGTTGCCACTTTAATTTGCACCAAAACAGGTGACATTGATTCACAATTGCTCATGCTTCCTAACTGGACAGATTGATATCCTTGAAGTTTTATTGACTTGGTTTTATACTGTGATGATTACGTGTTCCCTTAATTTTTTTGAGCAGTGTATATACAATGCCAGGTTAGGTTGAAGACTATACTGCCTTCAACAGCAGGGATGCTAGCTAGCCAACCACAATCCAGTTCATGCTGTCAGGTAATTTGTTTAGCCCAATAGAACTACACAAAAGTTTTATAAGTTAGCTATTAAGCTAGCTACATTAGTTACTTACCATGACATCTGACTAATAAGCCACATATTCTCACATCACAGCTCTTCTATCTCTGTTGAATCCTCCTTCTCACATGCTCCTGCAGGTATTTCATCTCCATTTCTCATTGGCTTTGAGCTGGTGTGTAGTGACTACCAATTCAGCAACCCAAATTGCTAAATGCTAGATGCTAGCGGTGGGTGGTCAAACACAGCATAAGGTGAGTTGGCAATCAGAGGTAAGAGGAACACCTAGTGATCACAAGGTCAACAATCGCTGCAGTGCTTTAGGGGTTAAGTTTAGAGGTTTGGAAAAATAAATATTATTCCTGGAAAGTTGTGGAAATATGGTATAATGTGTATCAGTTGGCCTAGGTCTCTGTATCTACATCTATGGGTCTGTGTGTTCATATTTTGTGTGCTGTACTAACTCCACCTGTTCAGCCAAGCTCCCAGACACTGATGGAAAAAAGACGTGGTATAGCAGGTTGCTAGGAGCACAGTGAGTTCATAGTTACCTGGTGTCTGATTATTGTCATGAGACAGCCTACAGGGATTATGGGATTAACAATGAGAAGGGGTTCAGAGTCTTGACAATTTGGTGCCACATAATCTCCCAACGCCAACTTGACAAGGGCGCTGTGGACCACAGAGAAATTCACACTGATGGATATATAGTAGAGCAGGTCAAGAGCTTCACACACACGCACACCAGAATTTTGAACCAGATTCACCTTCATAATGAAAAAATCGTCAACAACCTATTACCAACAACCTATTATAACAACCGTATTACCACTTGCATGGCAACAGCACTTACCCTAGTTCACAAGACATTTCAGAGAGTGGTGCAAATGGCTGAGATAGTCACAGAGATTGAGCTCTCTGTCATCCAAGTCCTTTACACCAGGCGGCATCAGAAGAAGAACCCTAAAAATTGCAACAAAAAAAACCTCCAGCCACCCACGCCTTACCTACAGTGTTCTCAATCCTACCAAATGGCAGGAATGGCAAATGGTACATCATTTCTAGAACTCACAGCTTCTACTTCAAAATATCTATATATCCATAAGTAAACCTTTCTCTGTTAGACTACACCTGATATTTAGGAAGCATGTGACAAACATTAGATGCTATGGATAAATGTCAGAAATACTGCTTATTTCTGACATTTATCCAAAGATGCTATGGATAAATGTCAGAAATAAGTTTGAAGCCACACCTGGATGAATACACTATGTTGCATGGAGCTTGCAACACCAGAGGTTGTCGGTTTGATTCCCACTGGCGACTAGCTCAGAAATGTATGCACTCAGTACTGTAAGTCGCTCTGGCTAAGGGTGTCAGCAAAATTTCATAGATGTAACCTTCACCAGAGTCTTATACTCTCTAGTAACAGGTGCACATTGGTTATGTCTGTGCATACAGTAACGTGTATTTCCCTATAACAAGGCGATGCATAGAGGTTTTGATAGCCAAATAGTGTGAATGTGCATGTCAGATGCAGTGGCAGGGATATTGGCTCCATATCAAAAAGACAGGTGACTGAGAAAAATGGAGCAGAGGAAAAAGTCTGTTCATGTGTTTATGTTGTCACTATGCCTAACCAGGCAGACTGGGTGATTGGTAGCTGGAGCACTCTGACCTGTCTGCTCTTTGTTTGCCTTTCTCCTCTCTCAATTACCAGTGCTCCACTGTTCCCCCTAATTGACTAGCCAGGACTGGCTATCAGGAGTGGTCAGCTCAGGGGGTGTACGAAACCTGCATTCCCAACAGCGGAGTGTAGTAATAGCAGAAAAGCAATGTACAATCTGCTCAGGCAAATCTATTTGTACTCTCAGAACAGGACATTTTTGAAATTGTAACCTTTGACCTCTATCCACTGTTACCTCTAACTGCACATGTGCACTGACGTGCAGCACCTTCGGGTCTGCCACACAGATGAAATGATAGCCCACGCAGACCATAAAATTAAACGTCACTGAGTTTGCCAAATTAATTTGCATTATAGAAAAGATAAACTTCATTGACCTAATCAATTCACAGTCAGAACCCTTTTCACTTGAACAAACCATAATATCGATTCAGGTAAGCTGTCTCTCTCCCTTAGTATCTCATACCAACATACTGTACCCAAGAATATCATCTAGCCAGAGCAATTAGACAAAATGTATGAGGGAAAAGTAAACACCCTCTCCATTTTTTCATCTGGCTGTCAAATTATGCTATCAGTGAACCTGGTCGTAATCCACACACAACATACACACCTGCATGTCTGTCCATTGTGTCCGTTTTTATCAGCAACAAAGCTATCCTGTCTGGTCCAAACCAACAGAGGTTCTACTGTGGCACAACTCACAGAATATTTTAATGATGGTTACAGGAGGAATGTGTCACAACACACAGTGCATCGCACCCTGCGTTGCTCCAGACCAGTTTGAGTGCCCATGATGTATCCATCGTCGAAAGCGTCTCAAATGGGCACGCAAGCGATGGAACTGGACCTTGGAGCAGTGGAAGAAGTTCACCTGGTGTGTTGAGTCTTTTACATCATGTGGACTGCTGTGTAGGTTTGTGCCGTTTACCGTTGAAAGTAATGGCACCAGGATGCACTGAGGGAAGACCTCAAGCCAGTGGAGGTACTATGATGCTCTGGGCAATGTTGGCCTAGGAAACCCTGGGTCCGGGCATTCAAGCGGATGTCAGTTTGACACGTCCCACCTACAGTACATAAACATTGTTGCAGATCAGGTACACCCCTTTACAGCAATCGTATTCCCTGATGGCAGTGGCCTCTTTCAGCAGGATAATGTGCCCTGCCACACTGCACACATTGTTTAGGAATGGTTTGAGGAACATGATGAAGAGTTCAAGGCCTCCAAATTCTCCAGATCTCAACCTGATTGAGCATCTGTGGGATGTGCGGGACCAACAAGTCCAATCCATGGCAGCTCCACCTCACAATTTACAGGACTTGAAGGATCTGGTGCTGCTGCTAATGTACACCTTCAGGGGTCTTGTAGAGTCCATGCCTTGGCAGGTTGGTGCTGTTGTTGGCGGCACGCAGAGGACCAACAGCATATTAGGCATGTGGTCATAATGTTTTGGCTCATCAATATATTCTGTAAAAAAAAATGGCATGCAGAGGCTAGTCTACATTGTTTAATTTTCTCTATGGTAATGATAATACATTTTAGAGGTTTATATTCTAAAGTGTTGGGCCACTGTCTTACAGCCCTAGCTCAACTTCATGAATATCAGTGCAGCTCCAGAACTGATGACTAAGCAGTGCTGCAAGATAGGACCTTGTGGCAGGGAGGGGGACCCTATGAAGAGGACAAACTCCTGCAATCCTCAAAGGATCCTTTTCCCTGCTGGACGCTCTTCTCCCCCAAACAATTGCTGGGGCCGATCGCCCATACACTTACCTCATTCACACATTCACCTCCACTGGGTTTCCGCCCCGGGTGTGGAAAGCCATTGCAAACTAAAGCCGGAGGGACTCCCTGTAACTGAAGAACCCAGTCTCTCGTCTCTTCCTGCTGGGGCAGAGGGTCCATCTCCATCAAACTACTGGGTTCGCTTCCATGGGGATCAGGTGAGGGGCAGAGGGCGTTGGACCAGACTGTCAAGGCAGGCCTTACATTCTAGGATGTGACAACGAAGTTGCAACGTGAAAAAACATTTAACTAACTAATGTAGGCCTGCATTAAACACCACATCAAAAGCTAGTTCTTTATGAAAATGCAACGGGATTCTCTCCTCTGGTTTTGTTTGTATAGCTGCATCCACTAGGCAATTCAAATATGAAATTTGGCTACCAAAATTTTGCCTCCCATTAAATGTCAATGTAGTCAAGTCAATGTATGCTCAGGGAAGTGCGGGATACCTGGCAGCATGAAACTGGTGTGAGAGACGCTGGAAAATAGAGCTCCCCTCTATAATAAGCAAATTTGCGACAAATTTCACTAGCCGGCAGTGGGCGACAACCAATCAAAAAGGTGTCTCTGTTCTGTCCGCGGTATCACTGCAGCTAATTTCTCCGCCTATAGAACAATTTGAATTATGATTAATATGGTTTCTTTTCATTTACCTAATTATCACTTATCCTTACCTGTGCTCAAAAAGGTAGATTGACATCATACTAGTCTGCTGTTAGCCACATAAGATAGTCAATGTAAACTGCCTTCATTGATAACAAAACAACACACATAACACACAAAACAACACGTTTTTGGAATAGATAAATATACACCCTCAAGCATCCTTTGAACAGCGAACCACGTATGAGCATGTGAAAAGCCAAAATGCCCAGTGGACAAGGCCAGTTACAGGCTGAAACTATGCTCAAATCACCACAGTTACCTACTGAGCACTGTCTGAAACTGTAACTTAGTGGGCACACCCTTAGAATCCAAAGAAATTGCGTGATGGAAGTTCATAGAATTTTCACAGCATTAAAGTTTCCGCCCACTGGACCAGACCATCGCTCAGTAACCCAAAAAATTAAAGGTAACTTTGCTTCTGTCTCGGTCATGTGGCCAAATAGTATGCCACAGTGGCTACAGTTTGCATTGGCTTGTGAGTGACGTCAACACAGCAACTGAACAATATTGTTCACTCATCCCCTAAATCAGAATCAAGGGCGGAGGGGCATATTTTGTGAATTAGACCGGTACTTCAATGACAATCAAACTGCGTCTGGTTTTGACATGGATACCCTTGAGGGAAAGTAGTTTAGGGGAAAATACATTTTGCACAGATTCCAAGTCAAATCATGGATCACTCTCATATGTATCAAATGGTGAAACAAGAAAAGGAACCAGGTAAGCCTAGTTCTGCGATTAGAAGGGATGAATGTTTTTTTCCCAGGCTGTATTCGATCCATGTTTTCTTATGTGGCAGACTGTGTCTTTAACCGCTATTTAAACAGCAGGTGTTGTTGCACGTAATACGCAGTATGTTTGACGTCGGTGCAGTTCGTTCATCACAATATAACCATGAATAGTTTTACTTTAGGCATACTATCCTGAACAATTCCTAATGGCTAATGTGATTTGTCCGTGGCGAGGATCAAACCCCGGGCAACTATGTGGCAGTCCACGTCTCTAACCACTACGCTACTTAACAGTGGGTTGTCAGTCAGTCACTCACTCTGTAAGAGACATTCGCTCTTCTTGGCTGGCCCCACTTACGCGATCCGGCAAAAAGGCAACATGTAAAAATGGCTGAATGTCCCATTCTAATGAAAATTGTTTAAATATGTTTGGCTTCCTAATTTGTAGGGACTATGTGCAAAACATGCAATTTTAACTGAGTCATTTTAAAGTATATTAGTCGCAGTATCAGGCTTTGCTTAAAATAACTTCATATTAAGAGAAATCTGTGATTTACTGGGCAACTAAATGCATAATTTGTGATAGACAGTTAGACAGACCCAGATGACCCAAGCTGATTTGAAAAACCTCGCCAAAGTTTCTCTTGATTAAGCACCACATTTTTCTTCTCTCTTGTCAAAAAGTTAAATTGCCCATTGATCTATCAGCTTGGATAAACATGTCGGTCAAAATATATTCTGTCGAATGTACTATTTCTTATGAAGAATACTTTGTTTTTTTTGTTATTTGACACTGATATATAATTCAGGCGGAAAAGGTGGTTTGAACAGATAATCAATGGAATATCATCAGTTTCTACTGTAAAAGCGATTTGATTATCCACTTCTTAAATAGAGTCAAATGATTCTAACAAGAGGTACATTGTCTGGTATGCATGGCTTGAGCCTTCCAATAGGTGCCGCAGAACATTCTAGAGTTATTGGTGGAACCAGTATGTTGCCTGTCTATGAACCAACCATGCTGTTTGAAACAAAGTAAAAACAGAATGAAAGTAATCTAATGAGGGTTTGCTGTTCTATGCCAATTTCGAAGAATGGTGTTACCTGTCCAATGACACCAAATGACCTTCAACCATTTGATTCCTTAATGAGCCATTTCCTGTTGTAAGCTGCCCTTCTATCATTAGACATCCTCTTGTTCTTTCTCTTCAGAGCCGGATATTGCGGCAGTCAGGCTGACTGTACTACATGAGAGAAGAGAAGTAATCAGACAGGTCATTAACTGCTCTCTGTGTGTGACCATGCAGAGTAGAGGATGCCTGCTGGCTTCCAAATGATCAAAAGACTCCCAATGACATATTTCTGACCAAACATTTCCTTGGTCGAGTGAGACTGAGTTTCTGATCTCATGTTGTGTCACCACTAATACAAATGTAATCCAGTTTCATAAAGGGTTACTACTCAAATAAGTAGTTATTTTATTTCATTAAATAATGCAGTTAGTGGATTGTATAGTCATTTTCATAGTGGACATTACCCAAGCCAATCATTAATTAGAAGATGCTGATCAGACAATCCCGAATTAACCAATTGTGTACTAGGAATGTAATTTGTCCCACCTTCTTTTCTTTGTGGGTTAACGGTCTTCACTTTGAAACGAGACACGGTTGGCACAGGTGCTGGAGAGAACTCGAATGTAGCTGTGGAAGAAAATTAGTAATGACAAAGATAATACGTTAAACAGAAAAATACCTTCTTATCGGTTGATATATTGGTTGCAGTTTTTTTCACCCATTGTAAGTGAGGGATGAATGATTTTTTTAGCACTGATTCAGTGAGTTAACACTTGTAATGTTGTAAATAATTTATAGCATGCTAGCAGTTAGGTCAGCTAGCCAATGCTATTAAGTGTCAGGTCCTGGCTGGGGTGCCTCTAGGCATCTCTATGTGCCCGGGGGCCACAGCCAGGGCCTGACCGTGCAGATGCCTCTTGGCATCTCTGCACTGCAGTTTTGGTTGTCCCCAATTAGAGGCAGCTGTCTCGCGTTGCCTCTAAATGGGGACCATATTTAAGGTGTTCCGTTTTACCTTTAGTTGGTGGATCACTGTTTGCACCAGACGTTTTTGTGTTATGTGATTCAGTTTGTGGTTTGCCGTTTGCCTCTCCTTTTGTTGTTTTCTGTTCAAGTTTGAGGAAGAACATTATGAGGAATGACTCCCTTAAACTCTGCGCCTGTGTCCTGCCACCGTGACAGAATGATCCACCAACCCAGGACAAAGCGGAGCTGGACCATGGGGGAACTCCTCGGTGATAAGGAACTGATTACCGAGGAAGAGTACCTCCATGGTCTAGCCCTGGATCAAGCCAGAGTTCCAGGGCAGCGGGGAGCAGGAGCACCTAGAGGACGATGAGGGGCTCCTGCCACCCCACTCGTGGGGGCTCTGGGATGAGCCCCTGCAGCATCGGGACCAGGGGATGTTGGAGGAGAAATGCCAGGCCTCCTGTCCCTGCACGCTGGTTCCCAGCCCGGTACCCCCAGTGCCTGTCCCCCGCACCTGGGCACCAGTGCCGGTCCCTCGCACCAGGGCTCCAGTGCACTAGGGCTTTACGATTTAGCTTATCCTAATCTGTACCTTTGCCTGAGCCTTTTTGACATACACACTTGTGCTTTGGATTTTGCCTGCTAGTTTACATATTTATGTATATTATTGCTATACTTGCTATGTCTATAATATTCAATACTTGTACTCATGTTGTTCATATTCCCCATCCTACTCTTTTTAAAATTGCTGCTGTAATATATATTACTGTAATATATATTATTGCTATAATTTTTGCTTTAAATATTTCTTAATTCTTCACTACGTAGATGTCGTGTGCCATGTCAGAAGAATTTCATTGTGCAGGGTGATGCTGTGTTACTCGATGCATTTGCTAAATTAACTTTGAACTTCTGGATTTCCTTTGTTTAGATCGACTTCTGCCTGTTCACATCTGACCACACGGTTTGCCTGCTCTGGGCGTATTTGATTTGAAAATAAATTCTACCCACTCTACAATTGGGACAATACCTCTGCCTCTCCCGACTCGTATTGTGTGAGAATTAATGGAGCAACTTCGTCAACGAGACATACATTGTTTACGAGAATCATTTTACAGAGGATCGTGGCCCAAGTTTACTTAGAAGAGGACTAAATGCGAATGCAATTCCATCAAGTTACCCAGTTCAACCCGTGGAGACAAGACAGATTGTAAGTAATACTTCCGATTGCTATGTTATAATACACAAAGTACACATTCCCTCTGGATATTCGGGACAAGGGTTGGGGATTAACGGGTTCACCATCACCCCCTTTAGCTGCTGTCCAAGTTCTAGTTCGGTCAATTCATCCTCTGTGGATTGAGGTTAGAACAAGGCTCGATCCCCCGAAAAATGTTCTTCCTGCTCGTACAGTATTCAGAGTCAGAAATAATATATGTGTATTTTCCTTTCTCTCTCAAGCAAATAAAGTTTGACTGTCCAAGGTGAATATCAAGGACAAAATAGGTAACTTGCTTACTATGCAGTTAGATGTGTTTCAATATTCATAAAAATATATAGAAAATCCGTGCGTATATTCATCACAACTCACAAATAAAAATAGGATTTGTAAATGTGAAATTATTTTGTAAATAACATATTTACAGATAATGTTTTTATCATGTTTCACAAATATAAATAAAATGTGTCAATATGTAAAAACATATTTCACAAATAAAACACAAATCTGCAAAACATTTACAACTGTTGCTTAACATTTACAAGTGTTGACTTACATTTACAAATAGACGTATGAGTGCTGCCAGCATTGCTGCAGAGGTTGAAGGGGTGGGGGGTCTCCCAGTCAGTACTCAGACCATACGCCACACACTGCATCAAATTGGTCTGCATGGCTGTCGTCCCAGAAGGAAGCCTCTGCTAAAGACGATGCACAAGAAAGCCCGCAAACAGTTTGCTGAAGACAAGCAGACTAAGGACATGGATTACTGGAACCATGTCCTGTGGTCTGATGAGACCAAGATAAACTTATTTGGTTCAGATGATGTCAAGCGTGTGTGGCGGCAACCAGGTGAGGAGTACAAAGGCAAGTGTGTCTTGCCTACAGTCAAGCATGGTGGTGGGAGTGTCATGGTCTGGGGCTGCATGAGTGCTGCCAGCACTGGGGAGCTACAGTTCATTGAGGGAACCATGAATGCCAACATGTACTGTGACATACTGCAGCAGAGCATCATCCCCTCCCTTCGGAGACTGGGCTGCAGGGAAGTATTCCAACATGATAATGACCCCAAACACACCTCCAAGACGACCACTGCCTTGCTAAAGAAGCTGAGGGTAAAGGTGATGGACTGGCCAAGCATGTCTCCAGACCTAAACCCTATTGAGCATCTGTGGAGGAGCGCAAGGTCTCTAACATCCACCAGCTCCGTGATGTCGTCATGGAGGAGTGGAAGAGGACTCCAG
>JACXGI010006326.1:0-24817 GCA_016801175.1 Esox masquinongy | reverse complement strand
CAATGACTGGACCTACTTGAAATATACACCAGCAACACAGAACAACAAAGAGTTCTGTTCTAACAACTGGAAGTCCAGGACCTGCAGGTCAACCAAGTATTTTCCACTTCTATCTCAGAGTTTTACAGAGTAGAACAGGCCAGAGCTAATCACAGCGAGGAGAAGCAGCTCGTTAAGCAGGTCTCAATATATTGAGAAAGACGTTTTAAATCGGCATGTGTGCTTATCAATATCACCTACCAGATAGTTCCAGTAGGCCTGAATTCCTTGAGCAACATCGCCATCTGGTGTCAGCAAAGAGGGACGACAGCTTCTCGAGCACTCAAACTTAATGTTGTACACTACCGTACACTAAAACCCCTAAGGTACAAAAGCTATATTCTGACTTTGTATTCTTCGGTGTGAAGTCCTGTGGATGTGGCCCTAAGCGCTGTCATGCTTGTGGTCCGCGTGGTTCAGGGGAATACGGCATCCCCACCGCTCCACTAAGGCATACGTACCTTGGGCCAGTGTGGCTGCAGTGCTTACAGCCAGACACAGCGGCTCCCCTGTGCCCCCCCCACCCCCACCCCACCCCCTCTGTTTGTCACAAACAGACCCGCACGGTCCGAGCTCAGCCAGAATGGATGTCGAGGGTGTTCACTGTGTTTGCTGCCCTAGCCTCCCGGCGGTGGAACAAAACTTTAGTGCTACCTTTGAAGATGGAGGGTCTGTATTAGCTGATAGGTTTCATTAAATTAAGCATCCATCAGGTCTCTCTTCTGCCTGATCAAAGGCCTCGCTAAGAGGCATGTTATTCTGCTTCCCCTGACTTAAACGCATCCCCTCCATCAAACTGGGATTTTTTTTCCTCTCATTTTTTTGTGTTTTTTTTTTGGTAGCGCCAGCTTCCCCTTCAGCTGATGCAAGGCCCCTCCACAGGTGTCCTCTGGTTTTAAGACCCTCTGTCACTCCATTAGAAAAATGAAGCCGTCAACCAGGAAAGGAATTGTAAATGCCCTTTCGGGATGTCCTTCTGATGTGCACTTTTTTTCTAGCATCCGTCTGGAAAATGGCTGAGTTATTGGGGTTGGGCACAGCCCTGTCGGGCATGGGAGACAGGGGCTCAATCTGGCGTGTTGCTGGCGTGAAGACTTCAAACAGAGGGTGACCAAGAGGATGAGAGTGGTGGTTAGGGGGGGAGACACCACAGGGAGGCCAGGAGGGGGAGAACGGAGGTCAGAGAGGGGGGAGGGATGGAACACAAGGTCTTGATTTCTTTGGGGTGGCCAACAAACACAATGCTTTGTTGTAAAGACAAATAAAGGAAATGGACTTTCTGCCGGCTAGAACCCTTTATAACTGGTGTCCTGTGCTCGTAGGGTGTTCAGGAGTGAGAAGAAGTCAGAGTCCGTACCAGACTGAAGCATTTGGCACTTCTGACGAAGAGGTGGAAGCATCAGCTTTGGGAGAATTCATCAGGTTTTTTGGGAACTAGAACCTCAGGGAAAGTAGGTAGCAGGAGGTCCTGTTTAAAATGCACACCACTGTTGACATCTAGTTTGGAGCAAAACAAATTTCATCAATATAACAGGTTGAGCAGGACAGGGCCCCCCCAGATGTAAGAAAACAAAGATGGAAAGGAATAGCGAAGTTGGCCAAAAAATTAGATATTTTTAGTCCATGAGTAGGTTTAATCTGTGTTCACGAATCCGGCCCATTGTGATATGCTTGTTACTGTATATTGAAACCATCTGATACAAACATCAACTTGTGGATTGGCAAAAAATACACAGATTATTTCTGTCAGGAGTAGGTAACTGGGCCAAAAATATATTATGCAAAATTTGCTCATAAAACACTGTACAACATTCAAGTTAAAATAAAAAACATCACTACAATAAAAAGTAACAAGAATTTCTTGTGTCAACCAAAAGGTTACCAATATCTTGTAAGATGGCTAAAATAAATGTCAAAGAAATTTGAAGAAACTAGGCAAGTTGAAGACCCAGTGTAGAACCCAAAAGACTTTCTGAATCCTACTAACAGCACTTAAAGGCTACTTATTTGATGGACAGCAGGAAATACAATGAAGTGCTTGCACAGCACCTGGAAGAGTCACCAGGCACCAAAGTTAAAAATTTAACTGTAAGAACAAGTCTGCAGATCTAACACATAGGGCTGGTTTTGCAGACACAGATAAAGCCTAGTCTAGGACTAAAAAAAACGAGCTCAATGGAGTTCTTTTGAACTTGATTTTTTTAGTCCTAGACTAGGCTTAATCCTTGTCTGTAAAACCAGCCCTTAAAGTATTAGACTAGCTTCAGAGTACCCCAACCTCAACATAATTTGAAGCTGTGTGGGATCACTTGGACCGAGAAAATAACAAAAAGCAGCCAAAGTTAAGGCATGGAAGAATTTACCACAACAATAACTGAAAAAATGACAAGACATATTACCAAAGCAAATTGGTTACACAATAGGTTTTTGTTATATTTCATTGCATTAATATTTCTGTTTTTACATCAATGTTAAATACTGTAACAAATATGTTTAAGAGCAGTAAAAGTAAAAACCCTTACTGCTCAGATAAATGGCTTTAAACCATTTTCTCAATTTGCTTTTTGATATCTGCACGGTACTAATATATGTTGGTATTTTCAAGTGTGCGACAAAAAAAAAAAAATTTCTTGTCCTTCATTCCCAACGTATTTAAGGTGACAAAGGGGCCTATTCACATAATAGCATGCACTCAAAAGAGCACAGCACAGACAAAAATTTGAGGAATGTGAATTAGCCGTAATATCTGACACAGCAGGTGTTAATTACTTGATAATTAACCACGGTAAGTGTCAAGAGAGGAGAAGCTAAAGATTAATCATCAGCCAATTAAATGCCCACGGTGAGGAAAGCGAGCCCTCTCAAAGACTAGAGATCTCCTCTGTGATCTGAGAGCTAGCAGACTTTCAGTAGTGGAGCGGCAGATCACTAGCACCTGATATTTCCCAGTGTGCGCATGTTTGTTTTGTTTAATATTTCAGATCTTGGTCAATGGTTTTAGCACAAAGCAATTGATATTGCATATGCCCACTGTTAAACTTTCCATTTTAATCTGCCTATTGGAAAATAAAATTCTAAATATCCTCACAAGTACGACGGAACAAATCATACAGAAATCACACAGATAAATGAAACCACATGCAAACTGAAAGAGTTCAGGGGTAATGTATTAAAGAAATACTACCATGCAATCCCCAGATGTAAGGCCAAGAGAGGCCTAAACACAACACCTGGGTTCAGCAGGAGCGTGTAAATGTACGAAAGTTAAACAGGCAGCGTATGAGCTGGGTCAACAGAAAGTCACGTTGAAGTTAAAACACTTGGCTTCTAATTAAGGTTTAATATGTGTAAGGTTCTAGACGGACAGGTGGGTTTATGAATTACTAAACAAGGCCATGTTCTGTAGCATCAACACAAGCCTCATCTCTACGGACACCAGGCGGACTTTCAAAAACAGCCGAGGAATTAACCACAGTGGGCATTCCACTGACCTTCACTTCCAGTCTGGGTGTCTTGGTGGGTGTTTGAGAAAGTCTTCGCGTGTGTGAGTGTACACAAGCTTTTCAAAACTACGGCTGCGGAACGATCGCAAGTTCTTTGTGTTCACTTACAGCGCGCGCACACTCACACGCACATGAGGATATGTGCATGAGAGGATGTGCTATGAATACCAAAAGGACTTCACTGGCCTAGACTGGGTGTACGGAGTCCATAGATGTAGTACATACTAAGAGAAACAAGGTGTTGTGGTACTCACAAAGTCTTTCTCCAGCTTCTCCATCTCCCCCTTGTAGCTCTTCAGTCTGTTCTGGTACATGCCTCTGCTCTGGATGGGGATTTCACGCACCTCCAGGTCCATCTGCTCCATCTAAGTCCAGCAATCAACCAGTTCATTCATTCAGTGAGTAACAATGACATTCTATTGGAAAAACAGCTAGAGCACAACAAAATGCCTAATTTCAATTTTGATGTTAAATGATTATGGAAGTATGGAAATAATGATAAGATGGTACTGTCATTAAACCCAACTTTTGCCCACTACAGTTGCTTAAGCATCAATTTAATGATTACATTACGGGACATTTGATTTAAAGTGTTTATTTATACACAGACACGGTAGATGTAATCAAATCATACCAATAGCGTAGCACACAACCTGGATTTGCTAGACACATAGGTCACTCAAAAAGAAAGAAAACATCAAGAGATTCCAAAGATTAAACTGAAATCCCAAAGCTAGCAAAACTTAATGACACCAATTCCACAACATTAACTTTAATCTGTGTAAGTTTTGATTTGTGGAAACATTGACTGCTCTTCCTCGTGTCATTCAACAATGATAAAAAAAAAAAAAATTATGACAGGAAGGCAGTTTGGTAAATAAGCACAACTGTGTTGAGGCCCAACAGCGAGGACATTAGAGGAACCCAAAGACAAGCCTCTGAGGCGGATTCGGAGAAGCCTAATCGAGATGAAATAACAAGACAACTTTGTCTACAATTTATGTTAGTTCACATCCTTGAATTCTGAAACTGTATGATGTGAAGACTCCCTCCAAATAATGACTTGAAGGGTCTCACAGGTGTGTCACTTAAAAGCAAATTATCGCAACTATGATTGCACAGTTATCAAGATGAGCAGCCGTCCGCCACAAGGTGTGTGTGTGTGTGTGTGTGTGTGTCATGTCACTTTTAGGATTACACAGGTGCAGTTGTCTGGGTGAGCCGGTGAAATTGTCTTGTTTGCCTTTCCAAATTCATTATTTACAAAATGGGAAGAGCGGAAATTACTGATCAAAGACTCACCAACTCTCTGACTTCTTCGAGCTGTTTGTCGACATTTAGAACCAGCTGTGTCTTCTCCTCTGAAAGAGAAACAGTAGAAGCATATTGATCAGTTGACAGAGGAGCAGTGCTTTATGACAACAACCAACTCCCCCACAACGGGGAAAGAGAAAACAACACACACCAGAATGCATTTGAAGATATATTTACACACACTCGCCGCACGCCGATCCACATTTGATGTCTCTTATTTATCTATGTGTAAACGGCCTTTGTTGGCTTTTGTAGAGGAGCAACGAGACACCTCGTGCCAACTCAAAGGAAACGGAGATGTCAGCTTTACTAGTTTGCCAGATTTAACTCCAAGTCCCACAAAGAATGACTGAAAGGTTGCCTTAAACTCACCGGATGGCTTCTAATTCAAACCATGACTTAAAGCTAATTAGACTTGTGGAGTTAAACATGGAATATTGTGAATTGTAGTGTGATCTATACGTTCAGGCTGAACTGATTCTGTTATGCTCAGCGAGTAGGGATGAGAATTTGAAAGAATTTCTGTGTTTGAGTACTCTCATGAAAATAATTAGTCTAAAGTTAGCATGAAATAGAAGGGAGATGGAAGAAGTTTAACAGCGTGCAATACAGAACAAATACAATGTTACATATCTGACACAAACAAATATATTCTAACATTTGACATTTCCTAAGTGTTCATATATTTTACCTGTGCAACAGCTGCATTTGAACACTGTCTTAAAGTAAAGAATTTGCACCTAGCCTTAACAGTAACAGCCCCAACAATTAAGTCAAATATTTCTACTATTTGTGGCCCTAGCGGTCTGGAAAGCTGCACATCTCAGTGCATCGAGGGTTCAAGTCTGGCCTTTTGGCCGAAATCTCTAGTAACGCATGAAAAATACTTTAAATCATACATCCTATCATATTACTGAATTTAAAAAAATGGTATGCTGACATTTCATTCTGTTTGATATTTCCTTTAAAAATATCAATTATTCTAAGTTGACAAAGGGATTAATGTTAGGAAATATTTATAATAAAAATATCTAAAACATAAATATTTTGCTGGCATAAGTATTCAAGCCGTGCTGAGGAAGCTCCCAGTTCACATGCTTCAGATGATAGACATTGCCCTAATGAGGAAACAAGTACCTCATCATTTTCCCAGCCTCCACCTGCGAAACATTCAAGTTGTGGTCACATTTTTCAAGAGACTGTAAAACAAAAGCATAAATTTGGCACAATGGGAAAAAATTAATATCCAAGTTTGAATATCCCAGTAAGCACAGCTGGAAAAATAATTAGGAAGCGAAAGCTGCATCACACCAACAAGCCACTGCCAAAAAAAGGCTGTCCCTCAATAGGAGACTAGTGAGAGAAGCCACAGGTGCCAACAATCACTTTGAAGGAGCTCAGTGGATGGGAGTGTAGGAAAATTTATTGGCCATTGGCCGAAGTTTAACTGGCCATAATTTCACACTTCGATCATTCAAAATGTAAAATGCAGACTTCCAAGAACCTCCAGCTCACAAGTGAACAACGCGGGCCTAACACTGATGGAACATTACAGTGCCAAAACCAAATGGAAGATGTTAATATGACTTTGCCCTGTGGGTCCATTTCCAAACCTCTACAGTGTAACAGCCTACACAACTACACAGCCAGGGGCCATCAGCCACACCGCGAGGTGGTGTAGCCCACTACAGTGTTGGACACACGAGGAGCCTGAAACATGCACGGCTACTTACTAGAAATACCCCATGCAGACGGACAGTCTCCTAAACAGGCCGCAGAAAAGCAAAAAAAAAGTTGACATCGGAGAGCCTCTTTTCATCTCCGCTCAATATTTAAATCGCCAGGGACTGACAGGCCTTCGGCTTTCGACAAACATTCTTAAACACAAGGAACAACAAAAAAAAAAAAATAGCATTTTAACGTTTAATGGAATAAGACCTTGCATTACGTTACATTGTTGTGCTTATTATCATGTGAATGCTGAAGGCTTGGCCAAGACACAGTCGAAGACATTTCTTCCAAGGCACAGCCATTATCAGTGATTGTGCCTGTGTGACATCGGGTAGCACAACAACAGTGACAAAAGCCATTGTCATCGTAGAAAATAGAGGGCTGTCAAGCAACAGACAATTCAGGCACTTGAGAGGGGAGGAAAGCAAATGGGAAATGTCTTCATGAGTGGGAATGGAATGAAATTCAAGTGCAAACTGTTCTAGTAGGAGCAGAGGACACTGGACAATTACTTTTGGCAATGATGGGCTTCTTTCTTTGTTCATATTCATATAGGATTTTTTTTAACATGCTCCACATGATGGCTGGTGGGAAACATGGTGGAATTACACTGCGGAAGAGATGCATTGTTTTCACGAACGAGCCAATTCACACCATGACAATTCAACCCTATAGTAAATTCCCATGAGCCATGGCGAAGAAAAATAAACCAGCTATAGAACTGCTAAAAGGCGGACAACGCTGGCTGCAGGATCTTTTGTGCATTGTGCCTGGTGAATATATAGACACCCAGTTTGCAAATAAAGTGGTTAACTATGAGACCGGTAGGGGTGTACTTAAAGCTATGTTATATGATGTCAGGGTACCTATCCAAATGAGTTAGTCTTCTTTTAGGAGAATTCAGAAAATGTAGTAAGTAAAAAAATAATCTTGTTAAAATGTGTACTGAGACAGAAAAGTTAGCAACCACAGTTGTCTTGAATAAAACATTCACCAAATTTCTTGGACTTGATGTAACAGACAAGTGTTTGTTGACGTTAACAAAAGTTTAAAAAAATAAAGTCTCTTGAGTATTTTCAAACTGAAATAATGCAATACATGCAAATTGTAATTTATAGCAAACAAAAAGCATGCTAAAGACCTTTTCAATGTATTTCTTAGCTGGACTATGCATCCCTAATCATTTTATCTAACGACACATACCAGCAGGGGTTATACATACTATGAATGATACATTAATATAAAAAAATATATATATGAATACACTTTATATACACTTTATGCACATGCAGTAGGCATATATAACAAACATATAGTGTTTGGGGTCACTTAGAAATTTCCATGAAAACATACATGAAATGAGTTTGAACAGGAAATATTGCAAAATAAATAGGAAATAGTTATTGATAAGGTTAGAAATATTGATTTTTAATTTTCAAAAAAATAATTGTGTCCTTCAAACATTGCTTTCATCAAAGAATCCTCCATTCGCAGCGATCACAGCCCTGCAGACCTTTGCATGTTTGTTGAGGTAATCTGAAGAGATTTCACCCGATGCATCCTGAAGTACCTCCCACAAGTTGCATCGGCTTGATGGGCGCTTCTTACTTACCATACGGTCAAGCTGCTCCCACAAAAGCTTAATTGGGTTGAGATACGGTGACTCTGCCGGCCACTCCATTAATAACAGAATACCAGCTGACTGCTTCTTCCCTAAATAGTTCCTGCATAGTTCAGAGCTGTGCTTTGGGCCATTGTCCTGTTGTAGGAGGAAATTGTCTCCAATCAATCGGCATCCACAGGGTATGGCATGGCGTTGCAAAATGGAGTGATAGTCTCCAACAAGGACATTTCTAAGTGACCCCAGATTTTTGAACGGTACAGTAGTGTAAGTATTCAGACCCTTGCCATGACACTCCAAATTGAGCTCAGATGCATCCTGTGATAATCAGTGAGATGTCTCTAGAACTTGATTGAAGTCCATCCCTGGCAAATTCAATTGATTGGACATGATTTAGCAAGGCACATGCCGGTCTATATAACACCAAAAACCAAGCCATGACATCCAAAAGACACTCTCTGTGGACCTCTGTTATGCTCCCAGCATAACAGTGTGCTCCATCATTGTGAAATAGATGAGCCAGCCAAACAAACTGAACAAGAAGGCCCTTGGTCAGGGAGGTGACCAAGAACCCAAAGGACACAGTAACCAAGCTTCAGCGCTACTCTGCAACAGTCCTAGTATAAAACCTGCTGCAGAGTGCCCAGGACCTCAGACTTGGGGCAGCAGGACAATGACCTGTAGCATCCAGCCAAGACAATGCTGGATTGAGTGACTACACCAAAGCCTGGACTTGAATCCCACTGAACATCTGTGGGAAGTCCTGAAGATTCCAGTTCAACAACTCTCTCCATCCAAACTAAAATAGCTAGAGAGGATCTGCAAGGAAGAATGGGAGTTCCCAAAAAGTCCTTCCTGGACTTCCCAGCACAGTATCTAATTCCACTGCTACGCATATGGCACAAAGCTGTACATTAAACCATATTTAACAAATAAACGCTGTCAACCCACTCCAACTGACTGAAAGAGGTTAAATCTTCAATGCACAATAATGTTCTCCAATCCAACAGCAGCAAGACAGAAGCCATGCTGACAGGCAACACCAGGAGATCACCAACTCCTGCATTATCCACCCTGCCACATAAGGCTAAATCCTTCCCCTATCCTTAGTCTTAGGTGTGAAATTTCACCCTGCTCTCTCCTTTCATGCCCACATAAGTTCCAACAGCACATTTATTATTTCACATGGACATCTCCCGCCTAAGACAATCTCTCTTCTCTTCTGATGCAGAATAACTGACATATGCATCCTGGTCTAAAAAGCCCTAAATGGCAATGGCCGAGCCAGCTTGCCTGATCTACTGTCCCTTACTCACTCACACCGTTTAGGAATCAACATTACACAAACCCTACAGCCTTAAGACCAATAGAACCAAAAATTATACCCTCTCCTTGTCAAATTTTAGCCATTGCAAGGTAAGCCTGTCAATCATTTTGGCAGTTATTTTCTGTCTCACACACCTGCCACTGTATGGAAAGGCAGACCTGACCTTACGTCCTCAAGTTCCAGCCTGCTGGTCCCAAAAAAATAAACAGATAAAAGAATATCAGTTGGTAACTGGTAAATCACCACTGTGGATTGTGGCCAAAAAGTAAAGTCCAACTTCAGAACTACTAAAGTGTTGTTGCTAGACCACATTAAGCGATATCTTAGCTTTAAGTCCAGTATTAGTAGGAGTATTATAGGAGTATTATAGGAGCAGTATAAGCTGTGTTCATTGCTCTACAGTCAGTCAATCTCCCTTCAGGAACAAATCATTTAATACTTTGGGCTACCATGTGATTTGTCAGGACAGCATGTGACTAGTCAGGACAAAAACCAGGGTTTATGTCTAATTACATGGAACTGACCAGGACCTATGGATAGCTGCTAGATGAATGGCTAACAAATTAAGCGAACAAATAATTAGCTACCCAGCTAGTACAGGAGCTAGGCTAACTAGTTTGATAGGTAATATTATTTCACCAACACAAAACTAGTAGTGGAATTAATCTAGCGTGCTTAGCGTACTAGGCGAAGACCAGCACAATAATAATGAAATGTACGTAATGAGGTCGTGTGTGGTATAAACATGTGATGACATGAAAGCTTTACAGTACTAGTACTGCAAGGGGGCTATCTATTATTCGACATGCCATTTTCATTACTGGACCAGCTTGATCTAAACGAGGCTTACCTCCTCCTAATTTGGGAATTCGTCCAATTTTGTTGGTTACTTCTGCTGTCAGAGTTCCAAAGTCTTGTTCGTAGGCTTCAAAATCTGAAGACATTTTGTAGTTTGAGTGTAAAACAGGTGTTTCACCGGCTGAAAGGGTGGCTGAGAACCAAGCAAAACAATCAACGTTCTCTGCAAATGCGACCCGTCACTTCCGTGTTGCGCTACGGTAAAATTTGACCCGGTAAGAAAACAGACACTATTATTGGTTGTTCCAATTCGAAGTGTCAAAACATTCTTGCTGCTGTGGTATACAATTTACAAAATGTTATACCCCATTTTCAGTGATAGCTGAAAATATTGGCTACAGTTAATGAATTACACATTTGTAAGATTAAACTATTAAAATAGATGAATATGTTTAAATGCACAGATTACAGCAAAAAGAGCATGGTCAAATATCTAATATCACATATAGCTAAATAAATATATTAAAATAAATTATAAAAAATACCTCTCCAAAGAATATACTCATTCAATATTTCACTCAATTTAATGGGCTAAATGTAAAAGTTTGTTTACTTTGCCAAAGCAAGGGGGGAAAATACAGTAACTAACAGCAGTGAAAACAAAAGTAACATAAGCAAAGGAAAAAATCCACGTAAACATCATGCACAAGTAAAAAAAAAAATCTGTGATATTATAGTCTATACAAGAATAGCTACACATGAGAATGACAAGCGAGAACAAAACGTATATAAATATGGGTTAGGGTCCTAATGTCCAGAATGTTGTTTGTGCTCCACTGGTTGCCCTTTCGTCAGAAATCCTGCTTCTGAGAATGCAAAATTCAGAAAACGACAGCAGAGGGGGCTATGCGTTTTCTAAAATGCCACAAACAGATATAAAGCATTACCCA
Organism: Esox masquinongy; assembly: GCA_016801175.1. Taxonomy (NCBI): domain Eukaryota; kingdom Metazoa; phylum Chordata; class Actinopteri; order Esociformes; family Esocidae; genus Esox; species Esox masquinongy. The sequence continues at coordinate 13,534 of JACXGI010006326.1, read as the reverse complement.
TGACCACAAATCCCTAATATTCTTATGTCATCTCTCCGCGACGTGTAGCTGCAACCTAAACGATAGATGTAAATTAGCATTTTAATCCACTTTAATCGTCAAATTAGCAAATGTTTACACATGTTTGCTTTATAGTATGATGTTGTTATAGAAAACGCTGTTTGCACAGAGTGTGTATGTCTCCGATGTGTCGTTGAATTAGCGAAATAGTGTAACCAGCTAAATGTAGGTATATATGGGTCGGCCCATTAAAGCCACCTTGAGAATGTAAACAGCAAATGTATTTGTAACTAGTTTGCTTACTAGACAACGCAGTATTTTGACTGGATTCAGCAGTGCATTTTCAGACTGACCGTTAGTTAGATATCCTCAGCTAAGCCACTGTCACAATTCTCCAGCTGGATAGATTTTGATAATAGAGATGTGCCTTCGAGTTAAACTAGCAAGGTCTCTTCATGTTACACTTCACTGTATATGCAACCATTGCATAAAAAACTGCAGTTGGAGCTAGTCCTAGTTACATATACTGTAGACACACAATTACATTATTCTATTAATCTACAGGGCACCTTCTCCAGTGAATAAAAAGAATGTGGACAAGGCCAAACAGCAAGAGAAGGAGAAAATTGGGGCCACAAAAGAGGGAGCTCAGAAGGACAGGGAAGAGACACAAATGTCGTAGCTCCACTGGAAGCAGCAGGTTAGACAACATGTAACATCTTCATTTCAATCTTGCTTGCTCTCTCCTGTATAGCATAGCTTCTGTTTTTTCCCCAGACAGCATGCCTTAGCAAGTTTCTGATCTGTGCCCGCAGTAAGCAGGTCTCACTGTCTTCACTTAGATCGAGCTCCAGTAGCAGTCCTGGTTCCAGCTCTGGTTCTTCCAGCGACTCCAGTTCCTCTTCCACTTCCAGCCGGTCCAGCACCCAGTCCTCCAGCTCATCTAGTTCCTCAGGGTTGGACCGCTCCAATCGCCACCGACACAACAACCTTCGACACTCACGGTCTAAGTATGTAACCCGTGGGCTGCTGCCACACTGAGACAAGGAGTTCATCCATCCTCGTGATTTCTCAATGGGAGTTGCTGATGCACATTGTTAGACAGCTGCAATGACTAGGCCCTATACAGCAAATTCCCATTCAACTATTAACCGGCTGATGGATATTTCTAATTTTTTTTCATTGTTAGTTTGGCCATGTGGTGGGGCATTATCACTAGTTGTTGGAGTTTGTGAACTAAATCTGAGTTATTGGCCAGGTATAAATTGACCTTCAGACCTGGTCTGTCTTGTAGATCAAAGTTGTCAGTGAAGGAAGATGATAGGGAGAGATGCAGGAAGAGCCCCAGCCCCCGACCCACCAAGGTGTATTTGGGTCGCCTCACCAGAAATGTGGTCAAGGTGAGTACATATTGCCTACTTAATCCATTTAGTTTTAAGCTGCAGACACTTTGTTGAAAGACTTGGAGTTTTGTGGAAGTACAGTGCAAAATCTTTGAGGATGGGTTTCACAGAAGTGTCTGCTCTTTTCAGGAACACATCCAGGAGATCTTCAACACCTATGGCAAGATCAAGACGATAGATATGCCTGCCGACAGGCTCCACCCTCATCTATCAAAGGGCTACGCCTACGTGGAGTTTGAGACAGCTGATGAGGCAGAGAAGGCTCTCAAACACATGGATGGAGGTTAGTGACTCATGGTTCTGCGGGTACAGGCAGTTAGCTTTTAAGTTTTAATGTTTTGTAATACACGGCACTAATCTGTTGGACTATTTTCAAAAGATATCAATCTGGATTTTGCCTGTCGGATAGGAATTAAATTCAGGGTAAATCCATGTCACTTTTTGACAGCAAATCTTTTGATCTGAACAAAACTTTTCTTTCAAAAAGTTCTTAGCTATTTCAGTTTTATTTTCTCACAAAAGTAGAAAAAAACAAAAAAAAAAACAGAGGTCTACAGGAACTCCCTGTAGACCTCTGTTATAATTGTGTCAAGGCAAAGATCTGGGGAAGGTTATAAAAATTGCTAAAGCATTGAAAGTTCACAGGAGCACAATGGGCTCTCATTGTGAAATGGACTCTTACTAGAGCTGGCCACCCAGCCAAACTTATTAACCGGGCAAGAAGGGCCTTGGTCAAAGAGGAGACCAAAAACCTAATGGCCATCTCTCAGAAGGACAACCATCCCTGCCGTAGTCCATCAGTCACGCCTTTATGGTAGTATGGCTAGATGGAGGCTGTTCCTGAGTAAAAGGCATACGGCCTGAAAAACTTGAGAGCATGAAGAAAAAGATTCTGTTCTGATGTGACCAAAATTAAACAATTAGGCTGGAATGCCAAGCTCTACATCTGGTGAAGAATGGTGGTGGGAGCATCATGCTATGCGAATGCTTTATAGCGGCAGGGACTGGGAAACTGGATATGAAGGGGGGAAGAATTAACAGAGCAAAATACAGAGGTCCTTGGAGAAAATCTAATCCAGAGAGCGCGGGACCTCAGACCGGGATGAAGATTCATACTTCAGCATGTAAATGATGGACAAGGTAATGCTGGACTGGTTTTAGCCAAAGTCTGTGAATTTCCTCGACTGGCCAAGCCAAACCTTGGATTTCAACACAATTTAACATCTATGGGGAGACCTGAAGATTGCACTTCACTCCCCATCCAATCTGAGTTTTAGAAGATCCGCAAGGAAAAGAGAAACCTTCTAAACTGTCCAAATCCGGGTGTGCAAAGCTGGTAGAGGCGTACCAAGAAGACAAAGGTGTACTGAAAGTACTGAATAAATGGTCTGAATAGTTATGTACATGGTGGGTATACCCCGTTTTATGAGGTATTTTATGTAAATTAACTGCTAACAAAATGTATTCAATTATAAATTAGATACATAACACGGCAAAATATGGAGGAATTGAAGGGGTCAGCAAGTGAGAAAGTACATTAGATCTGGTAGACAACAAGACAAGTGGGTGTAGACTTTCTATAGGCCCTGCAACCATAGAAAAAACCCCTAGAGTTTTGACTTTAATGTATCATTAATGTAGTGGGATAACGTCAAAAACAGATTCCCCCTTATACCTGACCATTCCTATCCTCTGTAGGTCAGATTGACGGACAGGAGATCTCAGCCAGTGCTGTGCTGGTGCCCAGGGTAATAAGGCCGCCCCCCTTGTGGTGACGCACCCCCCCGTGCATGAGAAGGTCAGTGTCTTAGTGTTAATTTTGTTTGTAAGTCCCAATATTAAATACACATGTATTTAAACCTGTTTTTTTATGGTTAATACTAATCCGTAACCTTGTTATCTATCTGTCCTGTTATTAATTATTGGTTATTTTCTCAATTGTCCCCAGTGAACATTTATCCCCTAAAGTATCAAGTTAAAGATAATTTGTCATCCCTCTGCTCCTGACTTTTTTTTAACCCCCCACTTTCTTGACGGTCTCGGTCACCAAGGAGACGACCTCCAGTTCACCGCAGGACTCGCTCGCGATCCCCTGGTCGCAGACGCCGCAGTTCGCGGTCCAACTCCAACTACTCTCGGTAGAGGAGCCGTGAACACCTGACCTCACAGCTTTTCACCTCCTTTCGATTTTCCAGTTCTCAACTGGAACAGGTTGGCTGTATCAAATTGTTACCCTGCTGCTTTCCCGTCCTTCACAATTACTTGATCTCATTAGGTCAGTACCGGTAAAAGCATGAGCAGAGATGCATTCTCAGGTTTGTGTTAGATACTAGAGTCAGTCTGAGCCGAGTGAATTGTTTGAGTTGTTAACATTTTGTTTTGCACATAGGACAGGAGTGCACAATTTGTTTCAATATGCAACTATTTATTATATAAAGTTCTTATTAAAGTTCATGACTCTTTAACAATTTGTCTTTGTCAGCACTTTCAATCACACCATACTGCAAAATTCATTATGCCTTAAGTGGTAAGTGACACCCCAATTCCATCCACATTTATCACACATGAAGAAATATCGTATCATTTATATTTTATGAAATCCCAACAAGTGTGAGGGAAACTGTAACCTTGAAAATAGTGGAGCGAATGCCAATTTGTCTATAACTCCCATCATGGTGACTAGAATAGCCTAACTGCAAAGTATTTTCAAGTGGTTAATAATGGAGAAGTGTAGACTAACTAAATTCCAGGTTTGTGTGCCACATGGAAACGAGTGAGAACACCACACATTTCCTGTCATTTCATATTGCAAAATCAAACCCACACAAATCAGAAGACATGGTTAATGTACTAAAAATATTTTAAGGTTGAAACAGAATATATTACATGTGAATTTTCTATACAAAGGGAAAAAAGCAAACTCATGTCCAGTGGCTATATCACGGACATGCCAGCATTGATCTGTCAGTTCAGGGTTTGACCTGGTTCTCTTGGCTGGGTTTGTCTAGCAGGTCTTTGAACCCAAGTTTTTCCAGTGGTTCCTTGGCCATCAGTTGACTGAAATAGCAGAGAAGTTTCACATTGTTAATGAGAGAAGACCTGTCCAGTCAATGAAGTGTACCAGTATATCTAGACACTTTGTCAACAGGAAGGTAGTACAGCTAAACCCACACTCATCAAGAAATACTCACTTATCCATCCGGCATTCAAGGTATTCTTTGGACTGTAGTCGACACAGGGAGTTATCATAACTGTTCTCTTTCAAACACGTCATGAACTTCTCTTTGAATGCTTTGCACTCGCCTTCAACAACAAACAAAGAGACAGTAATCTGCCAATTGTACCGCTGACATGTGATATTATCCTGTGACAAATCCTTTGTGACTAATTGAAAATGCAGCCAGTCTTACACTAACCTGTGTTTAATAATACAGTTTTCATTCTCCAATGAAAACATGCTGACATTTCTGTGACCAGTTTGTGGTGCCAAAAGAGCTCACTACTGTTATCGTCTATTGAGATTTTGCAAGAAATTGTTTTACATGTGTTGACTGGGTTTACGGATAAAGCACAACCTAAAATTATCTGTAAAAAAAATATGCAAGCAACGTGTAAAAAGCAACAAAAGTCAATATTTTTGGTCAGTCTAAAAGCAGGTCCTCCTAAAATTATGTTGGCCCCATGGTGTTAAACTAGTATCGTAGAGTATTGCAAACTAATTAAAACCATTTGATAATGTTTCTGAAGACTAAATAATTTAAAATAAGGCACATCTAGTCTATAGTGCAGGAATACTATCTGATCAGTGGATGAGCTCTGCGTTTAATAAATCTGGACAAGATATCAATCACTTAACCTGGTATGTAGCAGGTTTGGTTCAGAACATTTGTTGCAATGGTTTCCCATCAGGCTGCTCTTCAAACTCTTTTCAGGGCTGAATACAGTGCTCAAATTTTGGTTTGACAGAGCTCATCACTACAGCGCTGAAGTTCCTGAACAGTAGAAGGCCTTAGACAAAACGTCATTAACAGTATTGAACTCTACTGCTCAGAGGCTACTGTAACTGAAGCCTTATAAGAAAAGTAACATCACGTATGCATTTCAATTTCCTCACGAAACAACCGTAATTTCACAGATGTCAAACATCACACAAAACCAGGTACACTTGGAAACTAGAGTCGCGGAGCTGCAGTTATAGCGTACCCTTCCAAAAACGATTGCCGATATGAAACTTCAGTCAACTGTGATATTTGTATAGAAATTGCAGTGAGAACTGCGGTGTACTTCAGTTACACGGAAAAATTACTGCAGTAAAAACCGTTGTTGGGACACAATTATATTAATAATTGCAAAACACTGCATATTATTTGTAATACTGGAACCTGTCCTCACCAAAGTGATCCAGGGGGAATGATCCTTTGTCGGGAGCACGGGGGCGAAAAGACTTACTACTAAAGTTCATTGCGGTCGACATGATTGCTATTTTAGAAATACTTGGGGAAAAATACCTTACATTTTTGTTTCAGTGAACAGTCGCCGCATTGTGACGTAGACAAACGTTCCCGACTAGACGTGAATAATCGATCGGTCGATTATGTTTGTGACAATTTCGATAATCTACTTTTAAAGAGACAAATACATAGCCTACATTTTGCAACCACTCTTGTACAAACAGATATACATTATTGACTGTTTTATTAACTGATAGCGTGAGGGAATCAAAGTAACCCGCACTTTTAATGCGCTTAAGAGTCAGGAGTGTTCAATTTAAATTAAATATACCGACAACGTGGTGGTGTGTTTATTCTTGATGAAGTGCACTAACTAGTCTTTAAAAAAACGTCGGAAATATGTTGGCTGTGGGTGTCAGAAAGACAAATTACAGGTAGTCATAAATTGTGCGGTGAGAAAATGTTTCACGGCCATTAGACCACTGGAGGTCTCACTGCCACTGCAGAAGCGTGAGTGGAGTGAGAAGAATGAGGGAATGACAGACTTGAGATAATGCAGTCAGCAAGACTTCGTAATAGAGCTGTGGTCAGGAGAGCGAGAGGGAGAGAGATGCTCTTCTTAAACCTTAAAATTATAATTTTGGGGAGTGTAAACAAAAGCATTGTTTCCCATTTCGTGGATGGTACAAGGTCATGCTAGTATTTTTTGCTTCATTCTAGTAAACGTGAATTTGTATTGCAGTCTTTCGGATTGGGTGGAGATCAAACAGTGATGGCCTCGGAGTCGGAGAGGAGTAAACGGCTTTTGCAAGATGTCTTAGCCAGACCTGGAAACGATGTGTGTGCTGACTGCGGCAATGCAGGTATGCAACGAACGGTTAAAAAGAGAGGAGCGCCAAATAATTTACTGGTCCTTTAGCATGTGCTCACGTGTGCATGCGAGGAACTCGGGATGTATCTTCGTGGTAAAGAATGCACTTGAGCTGCTATTGAATCATGAATATAGCCTACTGTCTCATTTTTGTCGGTGTGACAGCTTGTCAGTCAGTAATCTCCCTACGTGATGTCTCTGTATTCTGTTACGCGTAATTATTTATTGTGCACTTTAAAGCCAATTGGTGTGGAAACTGGAGAAAAAAATGTACCCGAGACACACCTTTATTAGAGCCAGTGTGAGCAGCCCGTGGAGCATTGCTGGACTATGGACCTGTAGGGCTTTATGCTAAAGCGAAAACTGCCGAATCTTGACACTTGCCGACCTGGAAAAAATTCCTATGCTTCCTTAAATACAAGTGTGTGTTTAAATAATTGGTCACTCTGACCTTTTGGGATTAACCAAGACTACGTGTGGTGATCTTGAGTCATGCCTGTCAGGCTGTTGATCACTTGTTGTTTGCCATTTCGGAGTGTTTGTGTTGTCGTTACGGTGTGACACGTTAATATTTATAGGTTTCATTGGTGTAACGTGCGCCTGTGTGGTTTGTGTATGTGTCACCAGCTTGTTTTTTCTGTCTGCATGCATCGTTCAGCAACTTCCTGTGAGGTCATTTTCATATTGTGGATTATCATTTCCATTTAGTTTTACAGTAACTACTGTCACTTCCCTCTTAGGCCCCTTACCACCACTTCTGCATCCATTCTTCTTCTCATCCCTCTGTCATCTCACTGTAATAAAAGCAAGCTGCGGGCAGGGGGTGGGGGGATGGTTCCCAGGATTGAACTGATGCCCAGTGCTGGAGCTTTGCCCACACAAGATGTCTTGGCAGTGGGCACCTATGATTGGCAGTGGCACCCTGTCTATAGGTTTCATGAGAAGTCACCACAGAGATTCTAAACACATAGTTTTGCTACTGGCAGTCTGTGCTGCATTTCTTTTTGTGATGCCGATGTCATATAACACCATCATGTAAGTCTCATCTTGTAACGTGCCAACATCTTACTAATGTGTTGCGCTGTGGTTATAAGTGTTGAATTTTTTCACTTACAGAATAAGTTTGCAGTCAAAAATATTTGAACAGAGAGAATTATTAGAGAACCACATAGACCGAACAAGCATTTTTTTCAAAGAGGAAGTAGTGTATTTAATTGTTTAATGCAGGGTCAGTTACACCAGTATTGTGCCACCGGGATAGCTATGTTCCCACACGCTGATGATGTCGGTCATACAGTATTCTACCAATGTTTAAAATGTCTCTCCTGCTAATATAATAAAGGCAAGATATTTCACTTCCTTGCCTGTAGCTAGTAAAGTCGTTGTATCATAATATCTGTAGTTCAAGTTTAGAACAACATGTTACTGATTTTATATAAACTTAGAACAGCCATGTTTGCTTATGGGTCGGATTTATGATCAGGTTAATATTTAAATACCACCAATGAAAAAGCTGCACCTTTTCTGATAACACAAACCATTTACAGAGGAACTAGTGTTATGATATTTTTGCATGAAGTGTAGCTGGAAAGCTGAGACCCACACACAACCTCAACTCAGGATTCTTCCCTTCAACGGCCACAGCCCACAGAGAATTGCTGAGATTTTTTTTCCACAAGGGAGCTTGTTTGTCAGGGAGATAACACCAGATCTAAGGCAATATTCAACGTTTGTAAGCAAGAATGACTGCTGGATATTAACCACAAGCTTGGCTCAAAACATCAGAGCTGTAAACCAAGTGCTAGGCACTCTTTTTTCTTAAAAAAAATACAATTGTCTGTCCCAAACCTTTGGCCTAACCGGACAGAATTAATTCTTAGTCTTGTCTGCTAAAAAATTATGGACAAATGTTAGAGAAAGAAGTGAGACTGTGAGAGCTTGTTGTGTCTCTACCCTCCATGAAGGGCAGAATCCAAATGCTGAGGAACTGAAGCTTTACTAGTCACTGACCTGTCTCATTTAGAATAGCATGTAATAACTAATCAGATGCACATGCATGTACGCATACACACGTCTTTTTCCCCTTTATTTCTTGGAAAGCGTGCTTATGGTAACATTGCCTCATTTGGCTCTTAGCTCTCTATCAGACCACTGCCCCGAGAAGCAGGAAGAGGATGTGGTGAAAGCAGTGTCGAGTAGACCTTCCGCCTTCTGTTACAGTGGTGTCTACAGCAGCTGAGCTGATGTGCTGTGGTGGTGAAGGGGTTAAAACGCAGGGAACCTGAGAGGACATGCATTAGAGCGAGCAATTAATGAATCAGTTGTTGACCTTGTTATCTCGTTCGGAATAAATAACCCCCCCCACCCCCACCCAGCAGTGTTTCTTCACTGTTCGAACTGAAACATTGCTCTACATACACACACACACACACACACAAGGGGAATATATTTTATGCTAAGGTAATGCTTTGCATGACATTAAAAGTAATGTAATGTGGGTCCTGTGATGACTGCATCCACTGAGGGAAATCCCAGTGACAGAAGCCGGTGTGGGTGTTAGTATTTACTCATATTGCCAGACTTGCCCAAAGGCAGAAATTAATGTGATTGGTTGACTCAGTGGAGAGGGCGGGGCTTGCAATTCAGACAGGCTGAATGCTCTGATTAGATGTTACCACAGACATCACGTTAACAAAGGATTCTGCATTTTTCACGTATATGATCTTGCATTCTGAAAACGCAAGTGTATTGAGCATGACATTCAATATTAATTTACAATTTTTATTGTTAGTGCTATCCGAAAAGTCTGATTGTCCAAACCCTAGCTACAAGCTGTGATTGGCATGTTTATTTCCAAGCTACATGTTATTTTCGTTCCACTCTTCTCTCCTGTAACTCTTCCTAGAAAAGGAGTAGCTAGCATGATATTTGAAACCCACTCTGACAGTAATTCACTGGGTTAGGAAAATAGCATGTATGGAACCTTCGAACATCTAAACACAACTCTCAAACCGAAAAAAACTTCACGGTCTGTTATTTTATTTACATAGAAGGGGTCACTTAGAAATGTCCTTGTTTTCCAATGTTGTAAATTACTATTGTAACTGGAAACGTCTGATTTATAATGTAATATTTATTTAGGTGTACAGAGGCCCATTACCAGCAACCATCAGTCCTGTGTTCCAATGCCACGTTATGTTTGTTTTAAAGTTTTCATTTTAAAAGTCTGTCATCATTAGGAAACCCTTCTGCAATTATGTTAGTACAGCTGAAAACTATTGTGCTGATTAAAGAAGCAATAAAACGGGCCTTTATATTAGTTGAGTATCTAGAGCATCAGCAATTGTGGGTTCAGTTACAGGCTCAAAATGGCCAGAAATTAATAACTTTTTTCTGAAACTCATCAGTCTATTCTTGTTCTGAGAAATGAAGGCAATGTCCAATGCGAGAAATTGCCAAGAAACTAGAAGGTATCGTACGTTTTGTATTAATTCCTTCACAGAACAGCACAAACTAGCTCTAACCAGAATAGAAAGAGGAGTGGGAGGCCCCGGTGCACAACTGAGCAAGAGGACAAAATACCTTAGAGTGTCTAGATTGAGAAACAGATGCCTCGCAGGTCCTCAACTGGCAGGTTCATTAAATAGTACCCGCAAAACACCAGTCTCAACGTCAACAGTGAAGTGACAACATCAACAGTGACTCCGGGATGCTGGCCTTTTTTCCAATCTTCCATTGTCCAGTGTCTGTGTTCTTTTGCCCATCTTAATCTTTTCTTTTTATTGGCCAGTCTGAGACATGGCTTTTTCTTTGCAAATCTACATAGAAGGCCAGCATCCTGGAGTCACCACTTGACGTTGAGACTGCGCTAACATAATTGCAAAAGGGTTTTCAAATGAGAAACTTGGATTTGCAAACACAGCGTGCCATTGGAACACAGGAGTGATGGTTGTTGATAATGGTCCTCTTTACGCCTACAGTATGTAGATATTCCATTATAAATCAGCCATTTCCAGTTACAGTAGTCTTTTACAACATTAACAATGTCAACACTGTATTTCTGATCAATTTGATGTTAATTTATTGGACAAAAATGTGCTTTTCTTTTGAAAAAGAAGAAAAATTCTAAGTGTCCCCAAACTTTTGAACAGTAGTGTAGCTCAAAATCATGTTTTGTTCATATCTACACAAATCATAAGCTGTTCTTTTCCATGGGGGGGTAGGCTAGCCCTCATCAGAAACGTACTTAATTAACCATATGATTCTAGCTTGTGTGACAACCAAGGCTGTCAAATAAATAATGAAATCCAGTGCTTGATTATTCGTTATTTAAAACATTAAAAAGGAAATCATATTCAAATAAAGCAACCTGTGTTCCATGGTTATTTCTTGTCCCCTAAACCTTACCTAACCCTAGTCTTAATCCTTATGTTTGCCATTTTGAATGTAAACCTCAACTGAGTGCCTTTAGAGAGTCCTCTCCATTTGGTTTTCTGTTGGTGGTTAGTCAGGTTAATCTTCTGTCTCTGATCTCACCTCTGACCGTGAAATGGAGGCTCGTTCTGATGTGCATGTCCATAGAAATTGAGTAATTGTTTACAGTCACAGGGCCACACCCTGATTACATGTTCTGGGCATTTAGAGCTCAAGCATACAATGACACAGGGGACAACGTTTGCCCTTGTGTCTGCGTGAATGTGGGTGTGGGAGATCTTGGTACTTTTCTGTCGTCTGCCCCCCCCCCAGCTCCAGAGAAGGCCTGTCTCCCTCTAAGCTTTCTCATCCTGCCATGAAGAAATGCAAGACCACACTGTCACTCTACTGCTGGCTCTCATCTGACTCCCTCGTGTGTGTGCGTGTGTGCGTGCGTGCATGTGTGTGTGTGTGTGTGACCAAGAAAAAAGACTGCAGTGTTTTGGTTTTGAACATGGTTCACAGAAACGCCTTCCGGTCTAATAGGATGGTCCTGCTTGCAAGTTAGAATGCCTCCGTGTTAAACACTGAGGTTAACACTGGTTAAAAACCATATTGAAGTTAACACCCTCGGTTCATACAGCTAGTTTGCACACACAGACACTCGAGCGGACTTAGAAACGAATGCACGCGCGTGTCTACATGTAGTTGCTATGGGCTGATTGCACGGCATTCATCGTGCCCATGACATCTTTAGTCATTCATGCAGCCAATTGCTTTTTTTTTTTTTTAGAATGTGCACGCACGTGCATGAGCATGGTGATTGTGTGTGTGCATGTGTTATCACTGCAGAGTGATAACATCTCTCATGTCTTAGCGATACACATGGTAACATGAAACTCTACTTTCTGTGCCCCAATATGACCAAGTGCAAACCCAATTCGTGGTACGTTTTGTTTGTGTACTCCTTCCGTAGCACAGTGCTTTCCGCAGGCTTCTGTCATGTGTTTGTCTGCCAGCAACACAATAATACTGTCTCAGTTCAATATCCAACCATTTCTTGAGAATTGAGATATACATATTTATGGGCTCCGTGAAAGTAGGCAAAGGTTGTTAAAAAAGCAACATTATATTTTAGATTAACATCCCAAAAACGTAATGGTTAAGCTTATGCATTCATTACAACTTGTTGGATAGGTGTTGTAGTTTTAGGTTGTGAAAAAATACAACCCCTTTTCTAAAAAAGTTGGGACACATAAAATTCAAATAAAAACAGAATGTAATGATGTGCAAATCATTTATCCCTATATTTATTTGAAAGTAGTACAAAGACAACATATCAAATGTTGAAACTGAGAAATTTTATTGTTTTTGGAAAAACACATGCCCATTTTGCATTTGATGCCAGCAACATGTTTAAAAAAAGTTGGGACTAGGTTTGTCACAATTATGACATTTTAGTTGACTAATGATTTTCTCATGAATATTGTATTTATTTTTTTATTATATTTCGCACTTTAATGTGTCCCTGAAATCACTTTCCACTGTTTGGTTGTAGAACTTCTAAATCATTAAAAAGCCCCTTGACACAATTAAATCACATTTGTGGTATCTAGTTTTTGGTGAAAAACTTCAGCTTGTTTCAGTCTATTTTTCAATGTTTTTTGATGTTAGTCTATATGTCTCACTCATATACAGGTGCTGGTCATAAAATTAGAATATCATCAAAAAGTTGATTTATTTCAGTAATTCCATTCAAAAAGTGAAACTTGTGTAATGTATACATTCATTCCACACAGACTGACATATTTCAAGTGTTCATTTCTTTTAATTTTGATGATTATCACTGACAACTAATGAAAACCCCAAATTCAGTATCTCAGAAAATTAGAATATTGTGAATAGGTTCAACATTGAAGACACCTGGTGCCACACTCTAATCAGCTAATTAACTCAAAACACCTGCAAAGGCCTTTAAATGGTCTCTCAGTCTAGTTCTGTAGGTTCTGTAGACTGCTGACTTGACAGCTGTCCAAAAGACGACCATTGACACCTTGCACAAGGAGGGCAAGACACAAAAGGTCATTGCTAAAGAGGCTAGCTGTTCACAGAGCTCTGTGTCCAAGCACATTAATAGAGAGGCGAAGGGAAGGAAAAGATGTGGTAGAAAAAAGTGTACAAGCAATAGGGATAACCTCACCCTGGAGAGGATTGTGAAACAAAACCCATTCAAAAATGTGGGGGAGATTCACAAAGAGTGGACTGCAGCTGGAGTCAGTGCTTCAAGAACCACCACACACAGACGTATGCAAGACATGGGTTTCAGCTGTCGGATTCCTTGTGTCAAGCCACTCTTGAACAAGACACAGCGTCAGAAGCGTCTCGCCTGGGCTAAA
>JACXGI010006325.1:25411-42674 GCA_016801175.1 Esox masquinongy | reverse complement strand
AAGAGTGTGTTGTAGGATGGTTTATGAGTCAGTGTGTGTGTGTGTGGGGGGGGGGGGGTCGTGTGGCAAGAGCAGCTGTTTGCATCAGATTAGTTCAGATTTGAAGACGCCCCCACACACGTTGCCACTGTCCTCACTAACTAACTAGGACTCTCTCTCCTTCACACTCTCACAAACACCTCTCCTGCAGATGCCCCCTCACCTCACCATGTCCAATTCCCACCAATGCAAGACAACATGGGTCAACTTTTCGGGAGGGTGAGTTAAGCTCTTTTATGTGTTTGTCATTTGGCAGTAGTTCTGATCCAAAGTGACATACAGAAGCAATTAAGTGCCTTCAGAAGTTCCCTCGCTCACATTTCCACCTTTAGCAGTTCCATGAGTCGGTTCCACTCACACATATCTTGGTTCCTATTCTCTCCTGCAGTTTGAAAACACTTCCCTTCTGAGTAACTCTGCCCTCTCTCCAGGGGGTGCCTCTTCATCCCTCTGTCCCTGGCTTCCATCTTTCTCATTCCAGACACTCTTCTGTCATCACAGCATGAGTTTGCCGTTCATCGCAAGCCTTTCAAATCAGCTTAGGGCCTATTCAGACTACAACAATTGTTGTGACAACAATTTAATTTAAATAACATTTACATAATATGTAAATATATTTTTCTATTTACACTTGCAATGAGAATGTCACACTCACAAAGCTTGGCGATGCAAATATGCGCACACAGCACCTAGCCCTGTCAAAATATCTGTTGCTTTAAGGCAACCGGGCTAGATAGCTGGCTAGCTTGCTTGTTTAGTTTGTCATATATTCAGTTATTTTCATGAATTGAAGATGAAACTCAATAGAACAATAGGTGACTATAGTCCCATAGATTCAAATCAACCATAGGAATTAATACTAAGAATATCAAAAAGAGCTGTCCCACCTATAACGGCAGACAACATTCTATAACCAATTGGTATAATTTTTTACATATAAAATGAAAGATTATTTGACATGTCAAATAGTGTTATTAGTCAAAGCCTCAGGATCAATGGGCAGAATGTCTTACGTTTGACAGTGCTAAGCCACGTCTTGGAATGTAGCATGCTAACAATGTAGCTGAGACAGCCAGTCCAACGTAAAATTAAACGAAAGGGATAGGGTTGGGTATACCAGAGCAGCACACATTGAATATGATCCAGTGCAGAAAATTACATTGAATATGTTACACAAAAAGCTAGCTAGTTAACTAGGTCTTTCTGAGTTAGCTAACAAAATGAAACACTGACTATTTCCATAGTTAATTTTATTATGCCAAAGCAGGAATACTAATATGCCAAACTACATAAGTAGACTTGTATTGCCCAGTGACTGCAAAAGTAGGAATACTAACACAAATACCATCTCCTTATGGTAGTCAGATGGAACAGAGTCCATCCTACAAGACTACTTTGAGAATACAGACTGGAAAATGTTCAGAGGTTCATGCACCCACGATGCCATCCACGATGCCACCAACATTAACATTAAGTGGTTCTAAAAGGTATTCATCCACCTTGGAATTTTCCACATTTATTGTGTTACAACATAAAATCGAGATGGATTTCATTTGGAGTTTTTGCCAGCAACCTTAAGAAGTCCATAATGTCATAGTGAAAAATAACCTCTACAAACTGTTCTAAATTTATTAGGAATACAAAACAGAAAATAATTGATGGCATAAGTATTCTCCCCCTTTAGTCAATATTTGGTAGAAGCACCTTTGGCAGCAATTACAGACATGAATCTATTTAGATAAGTCTCCACTTGCTTTGCACTATGTGGAAATAGTCAGTTTTGCCCATCCTTATTAGCAAAATTGTTCGAGCTCCATCAAGTTGGATTGGGACATCTTGTAAACAGCGATCTTTAAATATTTTCACATATTCCAGGCTTTGACTGGGTCACTCCATGACCTTGGTGTTTTAAAGACACTCCATTAAACCCATTAAAGATTGAAATGAAACACTGACTTTGAAATAGACAAAATCTATTTTTAACAGATTTAATCACGGACCACAAAGGCAAAACTAGCCGCATGGTGCCTACTGATGCATTCATCTTAGACGAGCACAACACATTCTGCACTTGGCTCTACAAGGCTTACAACACTGAGCCAACCAGGAAAGCTCTTTCATACCCACATAATAGGCAGTCTGCCAGGATCACTGGGTCGGGACACCACCCTGTGCAACTGGATACCGAACTTTTTGACAGGAAGAGTTCCTACTTTGAGGATTGGAAATAACATCTCATTCTCTTAGCACTGTGCCCCCCAGGGGTGTGTCCTAAACCCTCTTTCCTGCCTGTTCACCCATAACTGCGTGGCACTGAAAGACCCCATCGTAAACTTTGCAGACAATTATACCTCCAAAAGAAAAAAACAATAAGAACGATTGGAGGATGTTAAATAAAAAACTAGGGCACTGGAGAAACTTTGACAGATGTTGATCTCGGAAAATTCTAGTACAATACATTTTACTAGCAACAAAAGCATGCCAAGAAAATGTCTTAAGACAACACATCAGATTTACCTTTCCAAACTGGTCAAAGTATTGCTTAACGTCCTCGATGGTCGTGTTTACTGAGAGGCCTCCCACAAAGATCTTCTTTGTCCTGGTCACCAACTACAACAAAAAGGAACAAGATATACTCTCATCAATACACAGAAAATTAAAAATGCTTGATGTTTCAGGGGCTCTGCCAGCCTAAAGATATATACAATACCAAAAACATTCTTCTTATTAACTAAATACTAAAAACCATTAGTCTTATTACAAGCATTTGTAGTAATTTGTATTGCGGTCAGACACTGTTTCATATAAATTGTTTAACGCGCCTGTTCCAAATGCCTGGCAAACCCCTCCCTATATACCACTACCCCCTTAAATCCTGTCAAAACCAAAGTTAGTGGTTTTCATCGTAAATATCGTTCGGGAAGAACCTCTGTCCGAAAGGTTTAATTGATTTAAATGGTTGTCTCAATGCTTACATCCGAACACTAATGTCAACCCCATTAAATTATGTAGGTTTAAACTTTATTTTGAGAGTGCCAATATCCATCTCTAGATCCTGCGGAGAAAGTCATACTATCAAAAAACTGTTCTGTTGAAAATGAACTGCTTGTTAAGGTTACAGCTACAGGGGTTCTGATCTGTAATATTATGGCTTAGAGGAGACTCTGCTAAGGTAAGATTCTTTGTAAATTGAACAGCAATATACCACGTTACTGGAAATACTTATTAATTTTTCAGATCATTACACAGCATACTCATTTGTTTTGTGGTGTATAAGGATGGGGATTGGCTGGCAAAATGCTGGCTACCAAAATTTGCTGGTAAACCCAAAAGTTAACTTGAAGCCCTGCCCAAGCTAACTTTGAAGGCGGGCTTCAAAGAATTATGGCTTTTAAGGCTGCAAACTATGTCAAAGCACTTAACGATATTCAGAAACACAGCTAATTTAAACAAATTAATCCTTAGCAAATTACATTAATCCTTATTTACTACATTTATATCCATTTATATCCAGCATTGTCTATTTATCATATAATTTATACATTTTCCATTCATTATCAGATTTATTTTGGAGTATGTTTTTATTAAATTTGTATGATTGAATTTGCATTTGTTGAAATAAGTAGCATCATAAGAACAACATTTTTTATTTAATTTATACCATGGTATACAGATACAGAAATGACAAAACATCGGTATTTCCATCGGCTGATTGTGGTATATGAATATCAGCTATTGTATCGGCCGATTGTTTTTTCTGGAGCATCCCTAATTAAAAGCGATAACGTCAATAATATGAATAGCTGGCAACAAATTCCATTATTATTTATTTGGATGTACATGACACACAGAAAAAAAAGGCTTCACACCACAATCTTGTCTTCAAGTGCCTGCTTTTCATTGAGTTCTGTATTACTTCGGCATCATTCCATGTTGCATGTTGCAGTGAAAACTCTTTCTTCTTGAATGAGATGTTTTAATATAATGTTTTCAGTAGCACCACTAACCTGGTGACTACTTTTGCGCACAGAGTTTGTTTACTGTCCCGCAGCGCACCCTTGATAAAATAAAACATGTGCATTTAATCCTACATTTTTTCGGGGATGAATCAAAATAATAATAATCGACAGATTAGACAATTATCAAAATAATTGTTAGTTGGAGTCCTGCATTCATTTTAATTAGACAGATTTCAAATTGCTGCAATGGCTGCAACTTCATCCCATTCTGCGTTCAATTTGCAGTGGTCTCTTTATTTTAACCCTTCTGTTCCTCACTCAAAACCTTCCTTTCCAACTTTTTTGGAAAGGAAAGAAAAAGGCGCAGTGGTCTCTTTAATTTTTTCCAGAGCTGTATATATAGCACTCTAGAAATTCAATAGGATCTCTGTGACCACCCAAAATGTAAGAAGGTTAAGGTTAGGTAAGACCCTGGTCAAATGTCCTCAGAACACGCAGCCCATTTGAAATGTATGCAATCCGTCATATTGGGGCAACCAACCACATAATTTCTGCATTTGGGGCAGAGCTGCCTCCATAACAACACACATAACAACGGATGGTAACCTGCATTTCACATGTTTGGGTATCATATAGCTGCCAGATGAAGGTAAGGTGGGGTCAAGAGGAGATCGCTGGGCCGTCATCACATTAAGAAACATAGGAACATAATCTGCTGAGGCAGACAGGCCACCTCTGATGGGACTTGGCGGCTGTGACGTCACATCGGGCTCCAAGAGAGCTCACACTGGCCTTCAGGAGTTAAACCTATCAGAGATGAGAACTCACCTTGGGCTGGGCTCTACGAGGAAATGCCACCTTGGGATCAATCTGGAGAGGGAGAGAGAGAGAGATTAAAAAATGAAGTTATTTGGAGACCACTGTTAATGTTGACTCGAAGGTAAAGACAACAGACCACAAACATCAATGATACACACTTTTGTGATATAAAGCTTTTCTGGTATTCGAGATGTATTACATTCCAATTCTATGACAACCTGTGATACACTGTAGTTGTAACACCGCGTGCCACTAGGCTGGTCCCAGATCCGTTTTGTTCTGCAACTATTGTGGTCACGCCATGTGACTTAGCAAGACAGCATCAGCAGATCTAAGACCAGGCAAGCACACCACTTACACCTGTACAACTGCGACACAACAACCCTTTAGGTTCAGACAGAGTACCAGTGACGATGTTCACAGGCACAATCATTCCGACAAAAGAAAAAAGCTGTTGTGCAAATCAGAGCATTGTTAGCCATGGAGGATTTGCATAAAGGCTTAGGTTTCCCACGTGCCATTCAAGTCAAATCAGGGCATGTGGTCTTGTGAGGCTCAGTCTCAAACAACGCCAGGATAGTGGGCTAAAATAAATGGAGTCAGTGTACTGTAAGTTACTTCAGACGAAGCGTCTACATAAATGGCATGTATTATTAATTGTATAATAGGGTGACTGGCTTAGAAGCAGTAATGGCCGATGTTTGAGAGACACAGGGGGGGGGGGGGGCTGGGGGATGCGGGGAGGACTGTCATTTCCAGCTGGCCTCACACTGAAAGACAGGACCGTGGATGTAGGAGGGGAACCACAGAGCACGGCTACCACTGGCAGGTGTGGCCCAACCACTCTGGTCCATTGTTGAGAATAAGGCGCCTTTACAGTTCTGTTCCTTGTGTGCTCCAGATGTAAGGGAAAAAATATGAATTAAACTGATGATCTCCCACTTGTTGCTAGACATGTCTGAATTGGCCCTTGTGGGAGAGTTAACACAACAGGATGCAAAAAAAAAACATTTTTTGGGGTCAGACAATAGCCCGGTCATTCCAATAGCCCGGTCATTCCAATAGTGTAGCAGCATTTTATTTCAGGACATTCCTGACCTGCATGTTCATGTTCCCTCCAGTGCTCAGATAACAATAAATCAAAGCATGTTTGCCCCAAAGAGATGACAAAGTAACAAAGAACTAACATCCCTACATCCACCACCCTTAACATCTGACTACAGATGCAGAGCGCTGTTGGCTTCATTACTACACAATATTTATTTTCTTTTCATTCAAAAGTAATAAGAGGTATAGATCCACAAGACTAGTAATATGAACAAGAGCCAGGTCTAGAGTATAGTTTATAAAGTAGAATGCATGTGGAACTAGCCTACGGTTACTACGCCCATGAACCAGGAACAATAAGCCAGTTGACATTCATAGAGATTTAGAAACAACTTAGTGTGTCTCAATCATCATTGATTTAATAAAATATTCTATGTTATAAAGCAGAAAATGCACTGTCTACCTGTGTCCCACCCATCCAACGTTAGCCAGCTGACTACATCTTCTACGGTATTATTGTGCTGGAGCTGTGTGCATTCAGCGTCTTCACTCACTGCTTCATTTATGTAATTCAACATCTGACTAGTCACCTCAACCTGTCAAAACCATCCAGCAATGTCAACAGCTTAGTTAAGCATGCATTACCAATAATAATCAGCACACTACTGCCAACGCAGGGAATAGAAAAGAACAGCAGTGTTGGAGCTGGTGAAAGACATTATAATCTTTTTTTTGCAGGAAGAATAGAAGCAGCAAGAAAACAACAATAAACAAAAAGGTTTTTTTTGGAAGTGAACAAAAATGAGAGAAAGGATCTCATCCTCCATGGAAGAAGAGCGGAAGAAGAAGAGCAGTAAGGACTGAGAGAGGTTAGCACAGACATTAACTGTAGGCTGTTACTGCAAATAGAGTTGTTGTTCATGTGTCCCCCCCCTGCACCTTCAGAAAATTCTTTCTCAAAGCTAAGGATCCAGACCATGTCCAGTGCATGTGGTACTTTAGGCCCCGGCTAGAAATCAGTCTATTCTCTGACCTTTAGAAAAAAGTATCATGTTCACTGAACACCCAGAAGCTTCTGTGCATGGATTTATTTTCTATGCACTCTTTATGTACAGCTGGCTAGTTGCATCTTGTTTTCTCTTAACTTTTCTTATCTGCTGCTGAACTATATAGCCCATGACCTATGTTTTGAAGGATAATTTCTAATGTAGGCACAATTTGTTTATTTAAACAGTACATGATTGAAATACACTGAAGTTCTACAAGCACAGAAGCTTCTGGTTCATTAGTGAAGGAGATCCAGTATTTATTCACGAAAGGTCATAGAAAAGACAGATCTGCGGCCACTCAGTGTTATTCTCTATGTAGCTGTTGTTCACCCCCTGTTTCTCTCTTTACTCACCCTGTTCTGAACCATGCTGATGTAGCCTAGTCTATGTCGGCCTCACCACTCTTCTTTTTTTTTTGAAAGGCTGAAAAAAAAAACCCTGCAGCAATTTCAACAAACATTCCAAGAAATATATGAAAGCTACAATCTTCTAGGTCGATTGTACCGGATATTACAGTTGTACAAGGAACACCGTCCCAACACACTGCATTGGTATTTCAGCAAAAGTTAAAATAAGATTAAAAAAAATAACCAGCCAATGAAATGGCAATTTAATAAATATTTTTTTATATCGCTACTTGGACTGCTTGTGTTTTCAATGTGTAATTAAGCACGGAAGAACATGTCTGTTTGTATCGTGCTAATGTTAACAACACGGTTTCCACAGACAACAAAGGGTTTATAACATGCATATAAATGCAGCAGTGGATGTGTCTGTTAACTTAGTCAACTCTTGAAAAAAGAAACATAGTAACGTGCTTATGCCTGACCAACTGATGCACGGAGCGTAATAATTCAAACACAGACCATGCATTTTCTGTAGGCCTACGTCACAACATGTGCAGGCTACACCTGACCAGACAAAAGCGTTCAAGGAGGAGAGAGAAGCCAGCGAGCAGCAAGGCAGCGGAGTGGCCTCAGCCAAGTAAAGAGATCGGTCAGAACTGGAGTGGCAGTACTGGAGTGAGGAGCAGCTACAAAAATCAGCTGCAGAAATCTCGGTATCGGGAGCTACGGCAAATCAGGTTAGTGAGAATCCGGACGCATAGCCACTCCATTCATTTTAAACAAAAACTCCACATGAGAAAGTGGGCCGGCCAGTTTGTGAGCAGGCAGCCCCTCTGATTTCATTAATTAACAGGACAAAAGGGGGACAAAACAGATGGGCCCGCAGAGAAACAGGGCCCCCCCAAAACACACACACATACTCATTGTGCAGTATAACACATAAACCACACACAGACATACAACATACAACATGCTCCACCAAATTAGCTTTTATAACCATTATCTCATTTAAAAAAACATTTTGAAATAGAAACACAAGATTGTGCAATCCTTGCCTTTTATCTCATAATTATACTTATATAAAAGCAATTGGTACAAAAATAGCTATAACTGGAAGGTGGCTAGGCCAGATTCACTTGTTGGACAGCGATTAGATATGTGTCTAGGCCATCAGGGTCAATATGTACAACTGAACAATGGCAGAGTAATTAGTTAACGAAGTCCGCTAATGAGCCCCCCTACCATTAAATTCCAGCTAGGACAACCTGTGTGTGTGTGTGTGTGTGTATGTATGTAATGTGTGTGTGTGTGTGTACGTATGTGTGTGTATGTGTGTGTGTGTGTGTGTGTGTGTGTGTGCGAAGGAGATGATGAGGGTTAACACACACAGGATGAGGGTTAACTTCAATCCAGTTTGTTTCTTTCAATCCGATTAGTTGCCTTTTGAGATCCATACTAATTACAGACCTAGGTGGGACCTCTCTCTTCCTCTCTATCTCATTCTCCATCCCCCTCTTGTCTCCTCTGCTTCTGTCAGCACCAGAGAGCTAATCTCCGCAGAGCAATGACCTGGGACAGTGCTAAAAGCTAATGCTAACATGGATCTCCCATATGGAGGCTCATACCCCATTATTCAGAGAATGAACAGACTCACAAAGAAATCCAATGGTCAGATTTGATGCACTGAAACCTTTTTTCCGTCCTAAATCTCTAGGCTTCTTTTAAATTCCATAATGATTTTACCCACTGGGATAAAAAAGAATGTAACAGCCTTTTTCTCAGGTTCTCATAACTCGGGACTGTGACATAAACATAGGCTTCTGCTCTGGAATTGCAAAGCACTAACTGTTAGTGAGTTTGGTAAATATGTATATAAAGTATATCATTTTACAGCCACATTAACATACCTAATCAACTGAATCGACTGAATTTGTTGGACTAGAACAAAATATATTTGTATTTCTCCATCATTTGTGTGGGCTTCGGAGGTGACTACTGTGGATTTAGGGCATTCATGCAATCCAAACTCCAGTCACATTGTACGAGTGATGCCGATTTGACCTGACAAAGTGTAATACTGATAGACAATATTTGTTCTGTCGTCAAAATTGGACCAGTGTCATGTTCAGCAGGAACCCAATGGAAGAAAACCAACTGAAACAAGAAGGAACGACCTGAACTATTCCAATGTGTTCTGATACAAAATGTTTTCCATGATGTGCTTAGATGAACACACCCCTGGATAGTCACCCTAATCCAGACCAAGCACAGACACTAAGTTTTGTTTCTATGCTCTACTTGACTCTAGCACCCATTGGCAGAGTCCTCTGAAGCAGCACAAGTGTAACTCCGTCGTCATGCACAAAACATCCCCATCTGCCTCTTGTATAAAAAAACAATTACATTGGTGAATTGTCATCAATAACAACATTAATAGATGTTGGCTTCTGTGTGGCTGAGTAACTTGAATTTTTATGCCAATCCTCCCTTGACCCCACTGCATGATTTAAATGATGTTCCAGCAACCACCTAACATCCAGGCCCTAAACATACTGCGCTATATTTTCCATACGAAATCAAAAACACTAATACTTACTTCATAATCCTGTACACTGGTGGGCACTAATAGATCTGTTCTGTTTCCACCCCCCTTCGTCTTTACAGTGGCAGGAGTATTGTCCTGCACTGCTTTTCAGAGTACTTCCACTTGCCACAATCTCACTGCCAAACCCTTTTCATTCACCTTGTCCTTTCTCTCACTCTCTGTTTCCTTCTCACCCTCTAAGGGGTGAGCATAGAGAAAAACAGTCAAATACAAGCAGGGAACATTCTTTCTTATTCCAGAAAGGAATTTCACTTTCTCATCTCATCTCATGCTGCTGAAACAACAGTGATCCACTGGGAAGCAAGGGAGACTACCGGAGAAGTAAACACACACAGGGAACGCAGAAGACATTGTAAAGCAAGACGAAAGACTGAACCGGGTAACTAGACTGAGACAAAGTTAAGAGTGATTGAGAAATTAAACCAAATATGAATTGAGAAGTTGAAAAACAAAATAGGAAAAAGCGTCAGGCATCACGCACAAGAGACAAGGGGAGAGCAAGCGTTTTGCAACAACAGCCAAGACACACACCAGCTCCCCATTTTAAACCAGTTCTGAAGTGTACAACACCAACAGGCACACACAATAACACATCACAAACTGAATTAGGTAATCAAACTGATTAGATATTCATTACATGATCTGTTTATAGGACAGTTAACATTGGGCAGTTTTATACAGGCATGGTATACATAAGTACATTTCCTTAGTTCTTTGGGGATTATTCAAGACAGGAATTGTAATTGGAAAATGCATTTGCTCAGTGAAACAGTAACTAAGAACCTTAAACAACTTAATAAACAACCAGTTCCGTGTCACAGTGGCTATTGTTCTCAGGTAGATTTAGCATTGTTGGTGTCAGTTTGTGCTACATTCATGTTCAAATGCTAAAAGAGGGTTGTTATGGAGACTTAAGTCCCACTAGGTCATGAAGTCATCATAATGTCCCCTGTGACAGATATCACCCAGGGCAACAGAAGTGCTTCATGTAACCAAACATGCTGTCAAGCCTTTCCCTCTGTCATCTTTAACTGTTCAACATTATTCCTCTCTGAAAATTACCAACACGCAGTCACACCTTGTGTAGTCACTCCAATGTCGATATTAGCAGCACTCATCTATGTGTCGGTCTTCAACAACAGACAAGTGTTCGAACACTGGAGATGTCTTGGCATGTAAGCTACCTTGGTGTTTCATATGTTTATTTGTGTGTCTGGTCATGTAAATCGTCCTAAGATTTCATTGTAGCCTTGTAGTTATTGTCTTGTTTGTTTTTGGGTTGATAACACACAAAAACTGATTCAACCATGATGTCACAGAGGCATCACTTCACAATCCAAATTCCATAATATGCTTCACAGCCTCAACTTTTTCACATCTAAACTCTTCTGTCTTTTTGGTGTGAGAGAAAACTACAGCCTCCTCCTCCTTGAGGTCCCCAAGTAACCATGGCGATGAACAGCAAGAAAGAACGCTTTCATGCCGTGCGCCCTAAACCAGCATTTGGTGGGAGGGGAGGGAGGCTCCCATAAACTCTCCCAAACATTCTTACCAGGGCATACTGTGTCCTGTATCACATGGTTATGCCATAACATGTCATAAGAAATAAACTGACCAAGATCAATTCCATCCAGAAAAAAAACAAGAATAACACAATCATATTAGCTCAGTAACTCATGTCCAAGCTCTATCATATTACATTGTTTCAGAATGAGCTGGGTTGTCATGATTGGCCGTGCATTTTGCAGTGAACAACATTAAGTCACTTTCAGTTAATACTTTGAATAATGTCTGAAAACACTACACATGACCTGCAGACCTTCCATGAGGTGGTGAAATGCAGACTTAGGTGGTTATATTCAATTAAGGAGTAGGGTTGTACAGGTGTTTTCAGTATATATATTTTTTTTTAATATTGACTGGTTACTCCATGTTATTGCTAGAAAATCTCTCATATAAGAGATAATTAATTTGATTTACTCTATATCACATCTTTAGAATATCACATCTATGATGTAGTCCTATATTAAAGCATATAGCCAAGTGACCAATGTCCCATACAAAAAAAATCAGAAGAAATTAATGATAGCTTTAGCAGTGTGATAAAAATGAAACTATATATAAGGACGTAAACATAAACTTACAGTTTTAGAATCCAGTTCATGTCTGTTTTGCGCCAAAACTTTATCCACACCAGCTTGGTCTATGTATGTCACAAAACCGAACCCCCTGAAGAGGAAAAAACAATTCCCTGAATTATAACAACACGCTGACACAAAAAAAGAAAACATGCCGCCCGCGGCCATAAAAACACTTTTTTCTTAAGCTTTAAGAAAATAAGCCTATGAGCCGGCTCCTATGATAGGACGGTGAGGTGCGTACGCCTCCTTACCTCGATCTTTTCGTAACTGGATCTCGCATCACCATACACTCCTTCACCTCTCCGAATTTACAGAAGTATTCATTCAGACCCTCTGTAAATATTTAAAATATGGTCAAAAAGTTTCCAAATACAAACTGTCTTTTAAACAGTATACAGACAATAGTAGCCTAATTTATTTGGAAAAACCACTACACACAACGCAACTGAGCAAGACCACGTTGTTATTTGTCTGTCGCGACGTCATTCATTGAAAACAGGATACGGGTAGATTCACCTCAAGGGCTATCTATGTTGATAGCACATGTTATAATTTCATACGACAATATGCCTATTTATTTAACGATTTTAATACCTTATGGCAGCCTTTAGAAATACGATTAATGTGGCCTTTCGACCTAAAGGCAGTTTACATTGAGTTTTAGGCTAACGCTATCTACATTGTAGAATTAATGGCCTCAATAACACTAACGCGCAACAATGCGATAAAAACACCTTCTGCACTGCAAAGCATTAAGTTCACAACGACTAAACAGGTTCGTCGACTGCTTCTTTCCTGAAAAATAAAAATAACAAAAAGTATTCCGTATGGTGACAAACCCCTAAATTACATCACATAAATTCAAAAAATGTATACCGATTTAAAACGTTAATCCCAAAGCCTATCGTGTCTGATCTGTTTCAGCCCGCAGCAGTCTAAATAGTGCTTAACACTGATACTCATTGAATGAAAGCTTTGATTTCGTCACCATAAAAACTATAAACGGTCTTTTTTATGCATTTCAGAGAGTATTACAATATTTGTGATAGGTTAATGCATTCCTATCA
The DNA here is from genome assembly GCA_016801175.1 of Esox masquinongy. Classification (NCBI taxonomy): domain Eukaryota; kingdom Metazoa; phylum Chordata; class Actinopteri; order Esociformes; family Esocidae; genus Esox; species Esox masquinongy. The sequence continues at coordinate 29,601 of JACXGI010006325.1, read as the reverse complement.
CATTCATATATAATAGCACTACACGTATATTCAGACATTATATTAGCATCTAGACTTTGAAAAGTCGCTCGCGGGACCGCTCACCTTGTGTTGTCTGCCAACTGAGACCCCCGATGAACATTTTGCTGAATGGGAGAAATAGAGGCGAGAGTAAGTGGTGGTAGACTCGAACAACACATGGCCATAAAACAAAACTCGGAGACTTAGTCCAATTGAAATGTATATTTACATAGTCTAGAAAACAATATAAATGAAGTAATTTTGGGGAAAAATCGGCCATGTTGTTAAAGCACGAGTGGCCAAGTCGGTTATAATTCCTACGAGAAAGCACTTTAACCAAGTGATTTCAAAATAGAATGAAGAAACTTATAACAATTGTAGCCATCTCCCCGCTCAAAGAAAAATGACCGAAATAAAAAAGCGATAGGGTCCGGAGCGGTTGAGCGGACCACATTGGAGAGCACAGCACATCAGAACAAGCATGCTTGTCTTTTGTCTCCGCGCTCCGGTGGGCTCGCTTTACACAAACAAAACTCCACGGTTGTCTTTAGGAGCACCCAAGACCGAGAAGCAGGTGAGACGGCGCGGGAGGTTTACCATGGGTCGTGGGGGGAGTTGTCCACGGAGGACAGGCTGCTTTGGCTCCCTTCCGTATCCATTCTGTTTCTCTGTTCCCGAGTCCCGACTGTGAGGTGAGGAAAGGCAGTGAGTTGCAGACTCAGGGGCGGGTGGCTGAGGGGGGTGGGGGTGGTTTGTCTAGAGGAGGGACGAGCGAGCACCGTGCGCGGATATCACACACACACACACAAACACACACACAACAAACACACACACACGAACACACGCACACACAAAAGCAGGCTCCGCCTCTCCCTCGCTTTTCCCCTCACCACGCCGCCTTGTAGGCACTAGGCAGAGTGGCGCTCGGTTGCAGTGTTCCCCGCCGAAGGACAACGATGTACATGGTGGAAGTTAGTGGAAGGCTGTTCTAGAAGAAAAGTATTAGTAGATGATATACTGACTAAAGGCCTAGTGAAATACGCTCTCAGTCTGTCAAGCAGCATTCATTCAAGGCCTACATTTGAGAGTGGTTGGGGGAATTGAAAGGCATCTTCTGACCATCAGGGGGGTTCCAACCTTTTTTCAACAAGGACCATTTTTCACATTGAAGAATGTGGCTCAAGGGCCCACCCTTTTTGTTACAGAGATTCTGTTCAATTTGATGGAACTAGGAACATTTTGCTGTTTTGAAACTAATTTCCTGCAATTCTCTTTGATTTACCAACACTTGTGATAGTAGACGGGCTATTTAATACTACTGATAATAATAATAAACCTAAAATCCAAAATGTTCACCAATTATGTTTTATGATCATTTGTATGAAGCTTGATTTAATTTTAGATTTCTTTTATAGGAAGTTATCTTCTAGCAACAGTCCCACATTGTATACAATTACTTCCCAAGTCACATTTTTTCACTCTCGACTTAAGAATGTCGTAGCACAGCTTCTGAATGTCATTACTAAATATATTCCCTTGTGCATCAGCACTGTATCTTACTCTGCCATTTTATATTTCATTTGTAGCCTAATTCATCTGAGATTTATGCCATTATAGATCAGAATTACACATCACAAAAAAACCTACGATTACATTTAACATTGAAGTACATTTAAGTTATTTTGCAGAAGCAAATGCATTACATTAGTGAGTGCATACATTTTTATATTTATTTGTACTGGTACCACATGGGAATCGAACCTCCAACCCTTGCATCGTAAGTGTGATGCTTTACCAAAACAAAAACTAAAATCGGCATGATGTATGGGAGAGATGGAGTGATGTCATAAAGTTCATGTGGAGAAATCCCAGTGGACACAGATAAATCATATCACAATTTTATTTCCATGATTTATTTTTGGCACAGGTATTTTCTTTTCACCTCACAATTCCTGAAACTTACGGATGCATAACCAGGCCATCAAAGTACAGCTCGGACCGTGTTTCCCGCTGAGCTAAACTATGGTAGGCATTTGCTCCAGGAACCTTTGTGCTCGGGGGGTGCCGTCTGCACAGAACCCGGCCTCTGCTCGGTTCCAGTGGTGTCAACCAAATGCCTGCTCTCAGTTGCAACAGCAGCAGGCTACTATGGCTGGCTCCCCTTGCAAATAGCTGGGGTTTTAAGTCTCTCTGGACATGTGCCAAATGGTGGCCTCTATTAGGTAGAGCTCCAATCCCTGGCTCTGGTGAAATGTAGTCCGCCGAGAAGGCAATAGGGTGCCATTGGGGACATCCAGCCTGCTTAGCCCTTCTCTCCATCGGCCCTAGTCCCGTCCGTGCCCCCCACACTGCACGGCCATGCATGTGACTGCCTTAACCAACTGTGGCAGATTACCAGCTTTTCCCCTAAGTAGGCTACTCTCTTGGCTGGGCCAAGATGGTCACCTGAGGGCTTTAAACACATTGGTTGGACTGCTCATATGGTACAGTACGAGGTGGACTTTAAGCATGTTCCACCCTAACAGTTAAATTAGTTGAACAGCAAAGTTGTACTGGTTTTCAAGGCTTACTGATACTTACTTATCAGTAATACCTATGTGAAAACAGTTTACAGGTTACATTTTTATAAATTGTACAAGGCAGCGGAGTGCAGAAGTAATGCATATAATAATGAAATAAGTTGCACATTGAGCTGTAGACGTCCTTCTGTATATGTGCATTACAGAGACATGTAATGGCAAGCAACATTTTGCCTTTGAAATAGGCAAAGTCTAATGCATCAAAACGCTAAGAAACAGAGACAAAGAGAGAAGACAGCAAAAGAGCTCCAGCAACTACAGACTCCAGGCCAGACTCTCTCCATTTCCACAAATAAACATTTGTGTTTACAATACCCCTAATGTGTCCAACTGGACAGAGAGCACAAACACGCACATACAATAATGAGTGGTGGCTGTTTGTGTGCGGGCTTACAGGATGTACTGTCGCTGGGCCGTATGTGTGTCAAACGGTTGTCGAAGAGGACTGAGTGGTGGGCAGGAGGTGGTGGTGGAGGGGGTGGAGTGGTGGAGCGTGGCGAGAGAACAGTATGTAGGACAGGCCCCAGCCAGTGGCCTATCCTGACTGACTGGAGCAATGGGCGTGCTGAATTTCTGCATGCATGATCAATGGGGCTGAATAGAATAGAAATAGAAAGACAGACAGACACACAGACAGACAGGCAGAGGGACAGAGAGGAAGCTGTAGGGGGGGAGGGGCAGGGATGAGTATTAAAAGTGATATGGAAAAAGATTCAAAAGTGAAAGGTAGGAACATAAAGGGAAATAAAGGCGATTGGTGTCAGAAATGGTGAAGAATAGACTGTTGGAAAGTATAAATGTATGAATGATTGAATGAGCAACAATGTGTGGAGAAGTCTGGACAGGCCCAACCTAAATAGCCTATCAGATATTACTTCAAATCTTCATATTGATGTTTTTTAAATTATGTATATTGAATAAACGTCGCTATAAACATTGTGCAAATGCATTCCAAAATCAAGCAAGTCCTCTCAACTTAACCTTCTTAGTGAGACAGGACAAGACTGTGAGTTGTCAATGTTACTTATTTTATTAGAAATTCAACCTCTTGCTCAGAATGTCCAATCCAACGTAGCAATATGTGGTTACAATAGCATGGACTCCTCAAATACAATGTATCTATGTAAGGATCACATTCTCCCTGATGTAACCAACTTTAAAGCCAGTATCCCATAAACAATTGTGTTGTCCTACAGTCTTGACATAGAGAAATCCAGCTATACAAAGCATTGCAATCTGTAAGTGCACCCTCTACAGATGGTAAAGTTAATGTTGGAGGAAGAGCTGGAGACCTAAATATGCCTGACAGACTGGCAATTTGGTTTATACCACATCCATACCTGTTCAGTCAAGTCCAGACACTGATACAATTCAAGGTCTTACAACCAAATAATACCTAGATGAGTTGGAAGACTTAAAAGGGTTTCAAGGCACATTCATATTACTGAACATTCTAAAGCCCCCATTGTAACATCATCACCTCTAACACTGTTCACAATTCCATGGTAATGTACTCCTACTACTACAACTCCAAATACTACCACTACTAGTGCTCCTCCTCCCACTACTCCTCCTACTCATACTACAATACTACTACTACCATCAGTACTA
>JACXGI010006325.1:0-25311 GCA_016801175.1 Esox masquinongy | reverse complement strand
ACTGCTGCTTCTACTACTACTACCATCAGTACTACAACTGCTTCTACTACTACTACTATTCCTATTACTACTACCACTACTACTACTACTACTACTCCTACTGCTGCTGCTTCTACTAATACTAATACTACTACGTTTGAATATTTCTTGTACTTTTAAACTTAATACATTTAACACTTTTAAAACTGTAATAATTTTAATACTTCTCAGAATTGTAACCCTTGTAACAGCTCTAACACTGTTCACAACTCCAATGTAATGTACTCCTACTGTTACTTCTTCTGCTCGTCCTACTTATCTTGGTAGGGCTTGTCTTCTCAGAATGATGTGTGGTGTTAGGCTCGCGCCAAACAAACCACTGTATGCACATTTTCTCCCTGCTCAGCCAATTGAAGACTGCAATTCATTACTGTTCCCGTAGGCATCTTGGTGGCCTCCCTGGCTAGTGGCCTTCTCACTGGGATACTCCGTTTTTGAGGACTTCCTGCTCGAGACCCAATCACATTTGAGCAATATTCTCTCTATTACTTAATAATGGACTTTATTGTGCTCTGGGTGATATTCAGCGCCATAGGAATGTTTTTATATCCTATCCCTGATTGGAGCTTTTGAACAACCTTATTCAGAATTTGCGTAGAATGTTCCATCATCTTCATTATATAGTTTTTGATAGGAATTGTACAAAACATCTGTGGGACCTCTCAGACACAGTTGTATTTAGCATGAAATCATGTGAAACACCTTAACTGCACACAGATGGACTCCATTCAACTAATTATATGATTTCTAAAGACAACTTGTTGCATGACAGTTCAGTCAGGCATGTCATAGCAAAAGGGGTGAATACTTATGCAATTCATTATAAAAAATATATATATTTGTAATAAATGTAGAAACATTCATAGTTTTTATTTTTCATGGACGTTTTTGTGTAGATCAGTAACAAAATCTGTGTTGTAACACAATAAAATGGGAAGTCAAATGGGAATGAATACTTTTGAGAGGCACTGTACCTCAGCCATAATATTTCAAGTTTGAAAGTGAGTGGTTTTGATGAAATGGGGCACAAATTGGCACATACATGACAGTACACAATTTTTGGGGACCCTTTTTAGTTTGACAGCGCTACTTTTATAAAAAAAAAAAAAATCACAGAATCCATCTGTATTGTTGCATCTTTGTGAAAAAAAGCTAGATCATGGTTGAAGCATGTTGGGAGTGCACTTGTGGAAATCTTCCAGGTATTCTTGTCTGGTTTGGTTGGTTTAACCTACTATGACAAAAGAAAATCATAAGCCAGTATATAATGTTTGGTACTAAACAGGCATGCCTTTCTTTCTGTCCTTGTGACCATTTGATCTGAAAGAATCAAACTTTATTAAACCATTTAGGGCGATCAAAGCACTAATCCAGAAATGATTCAAATGTTCTGCCCAACAGTCCTTCTCCATTTGATGAGCTATATAGTTGGACTATTGGGTCAGGGCTTTATGAAAAGTTTGTTCTGGGACTACTGGAAAGTAATTTGATGTTGTCTGCTAGGTATACATTTGCTTTCACTCAGTCTACACCACTCAAAGACATAGTTGCATAGGATTTTCCAGGATGGCTTTGCCCTTTGTGACAAATGGAAACCTTTGGAAAGCACATTGCTCCACACCTTTGCTTTTACTCCTAATCTGCATGACAACTGATCTGGAATGTTTTAGATCCTCTAGGATATGCTTGAGGTCCCAAAAGACCTAGACCTACTAATGATTATTTTGGGACCCTGGAAGTGCTGTGGAGAAGACCTAACAAAGACATACAGCGTCTTGCAAAATATATTCAAACCCCTGACCAATTCTCACATTTTACTGAATTATACATTGAAGTTTCGTTCTGTGTGATATTTTGTTTTAAAACTCTGACAGACAAAATACAGTATTGTAAGGTGACATTGTGTCAGGATATATTTGTAAGAAAACTATAAAAATAAATATAAAAATAAAGGATTCAACCCTACATGTTATTATTTGGTCGGGCCACCTTTTGCTGCAATAACAGCTTTAAGTCTTTTGATAAGTATGTACTAGCTTTGCACAGTGTTGGTGTGATTTAGACTGGGCCAATATAAAAAAAAAATCACAGTGATTTTCACGGGCCTCTGGATTGTGACGGAGCCACCTTTTTGCTCTTGACCCACTCCAGTGTTCCCATGGCCTTGTGCTGTGTATCATTTTCTTTTTGAAAGGTGAATTTCCTCCCAAGCTTCAGATTTTTTGTTGACTGAAACAGGCTCTCTTTCAGTATTTCCCTGTATTTTGCTCCATCCATTTTTCCTTCAAAGAAGCATACGCACAGCATGACGCTGCTGACCACTATACTTCACTATAGGGATGGTGTTTGTTAAGGCAATGGCAGTGTTAGGTCCCCGCCCAACAGAACACTATGTTATGTCCAAAAAGCTCTATTTAGGGCTCATCTGACCACAAAACCTTTCCCCACATTTGCAGCTGGGTCACTCTCATGCTTTCAGATGTTACTTTTTGAATAATGGCTTCTTTATTGCCACCCTCCAATATAGGCAAGTGTTATGCAGCGCTGTTGATATGGTTGACCCACAAACCATAGACTGAAATAGCAGACGCATCATAAAACCCCATAAAACCTAGTCGCAAAATGTAATATTGTTTCATCTTGCATTTTACCATTCACATATCCCATAAGGAATTTTAGAATCGCTTCAAATAAGGTCTGGGTTTTGTGTAGGCTTACCCCTCAGCTTTTTGAACTTTTTTGTCAATGTTTTCTAACCTTTGTAGAATGCTCTTTGGCCTTCATTTTCCTTCACATTCCTATCCTGACCAATGATCCTTGGAGGCCAGTGTTAACAGTGTCCTTCTTTCATCTGTAGAAACAGGGAGCTTCCACAACACAGGGGTTCAATACTTATGCAAGCCATATATTTCATACCGATTACATTTTCTTTCGTAGAAATATTCCCCAACATAAAACCAATATCACTTTACATAATTTATTTTGAGTGTCATTGCTTTTAAATAAAATATCCAACTTCTGTAATTCAGTAAGGGTTTCAATACTTTTGCAAGGCACTGTATCTCATGTAGTCAAACTCCTTTAGACAAACACATTGTTTTGGACATTACCGAAGAATATAGAGGCATTTTGGACTAAATAAAGGTGTAGCGAATTGCCTACATTTTGAATTAATCTTAAATAATAAATTATCTGCATATGAACATGAAATAGTTTAATCAAAATGTATATAATTTATAAATGTCTGCTTTTATTATTCACATAATTGGGCTGGGTGGGTGAGGGAAGGAGATGTGGGGTGTGTTGGGTGGGGGCTGAGGGATGCGGAGGTTGACTGGGAGAAGTTGAAAGCGGATTTGCTTTTGAATAAAACACATTTGAAACAAAAGATAGAAAGAGATTAAGACTTATAGTTTGCAAGTTATGCCATGTCCAACCTTTGTACCCTTACATTGAAGCTATTCAACAACACATGAATGAATAGGAGACAACAGAGAGGAGCCATGTGTTTTATGGGTCATATTTGAAGGATACCTCTATAAAAAACATTGACTGGTTTTTCCTGTTATTTGACCAATATTATTTTCATTTTTAATGTAGGCTTACTTTTCTATCCTTAGGGACTTTTGACAAGCGAAATGTGTGTTTGAGTCAGTAATTTGATTCAGTAATTTGGAGACACTCTTCTACTGTCACTCCACCAACTCCAAACACAGGGATAGTTTGTTCAATCAGACTCTTCTGTTTCTTTGTTTCCTTGACCACAACGGACTCTGAGAGGGAAGCCTATTATTCCTCTGTGACCTTTGAATGTTCAGGTCCTGGGACCTGCTCAGAGAGACCCTGAAGGGAGTTTGGGGGTTTTGCTGTGGTGGCAAATTAGGCAATCAAAATAGTGTCAGAAAAATGCTTAATCATAGTTGTATAATTTTTTCAGAGATGTTCCAAATTTCTCCTGTGGTTGCAAAGATCTGATATTCGGTACAAACCTTGGTAGACTTTTTTAAACCTCTACCATGTAAACAAACAGGGAATGCAAATGTAAATAGTTGATTGACCAATTTTCCTCAAAAATAACTTTTCAGATTTAGCAAATGTACTCCATTTATGGATTTAGAGAGTTACCTATCTAATAAAAAACAAAAAGGTTTTCTTTAATGCTTTTGGTGCTGGTGCAATTTTGTTTAATTTCTTTGTGCAAGAAAAACAGTATTACTTTTGCTAAACATCCAGAACCTTGTACAGATCATGTTGTATTGATGTATTTATTCTCTACATGGAATTTAAATACACTAGGCTACTGCCTGAGTTAAAGGCCACTATGTAAAACTGCCTGCCTGTCTCTTTGGGCCATAGAACGTTTAGATAGCTGCATGATTTTTATTATAGTTTTTAAATTTCAGGTGCCTAAAGAGCCTGTATAGGTAATAAATACAAGCGCAAAACGCACATTTACAAACATGGATCTGCAGCCATTCCTTTAATGGAAGATTCTCTAAAGCAGAGTCAGTTGAGTGTGGTGTACCGCAGGGCAGCTGACTTCGGCCATTTCTCTTTTCTATTTTTTTCTATTTTTACCTTGCTCCTGCAGCAACACTTGTCACAGAATAAAGGATTGTCTGGCATGAAAGAGGGGCAGAGCACCAAGTGTTATGCAGCGATGAGTCAATGCAACTCGGTCCGTAATTACCCCCACCGACCTCATGAGGTTCTGAGCCAGTTTGCACCATCCGTTTCAGGACTGCCCGCGGTGAGTATTAGATCCCTCATCACAATGATGCAGCTGAACTGTGAGGCAGTGACCATTGCACCATCCAGGAGGCCCAGGTATGGCCCAGCCTCCTGGACGGTACGGAATAATATTTTACTTGTGGCCTACCAGTTGAAGGAAACAGGTAGTCAGAAAAAATGATTACAACATTCAAGAGAGCACAAAGTTTACATTTGGCATGACTCTCAAGCCATGAATTCAGGTGGAATTCTTCATAACAGTGCAGCATGTCGTAACTCAACGGAAAAAATAAGCCTACCTTTAATGTTAATTTGTTTTTCAGGTTCTTGCCAGACTGGTGAATAACCAGAAGATATTTTCCCACTTGGACACCAACAGGTTTGCTTGATGTAATTCATGTTATCCTTATGCAGGAAATTGGTGCAGTTATAAGGGTATTTATCTTGAGTTCGTTACCAAGTGGGACGTTAGAATGTATCACCAAAGTGCGAGATAGAGGACTCTAGATGGGTAGAACTGGTTTCACCTCCCACTTGATTACTGGCACAGTATTAGAATAAGGAGAGCTGGCCAGATATGGATGCATGCAACTGCTTTGAACTGATAGAGAAACACATCAGGTTAACAAGCTGTATCAATCAACATAAAGCAGTACAGCAGTCAGGCTTGTTGACAAATGATCAGGTAAAAAATGGTTTTAATAGATTTAGACTTAATGTTCCAAAGTTGCATTTAACTGTAGAAAAATTAAAGCTTTTATCAACGTTATTTCCCTAACAGGTGATGTCAGGGTCACCATGAGATCAACGTGTGGGAGAAGTCGGAGCTTTCCACAAGTAATTACCACTTGGACAACAGTTTCAATAAATCCTACCCGCTCGTATGTGGAGATATATTTACACACAATATGTCCCATTATGGCCTCTGTGAGTGCAGTGCCATAGAGGCCATCTTCATTTTGAAGTGGTACCTTGTATTCTTGACTCCACTATGATTTGGCAAACGAACTGAAAAGGTATTCATACTGTCATCTAGAGTGTGTTGTTTGAACAAGTAAAACCCACAGTAGGTTGTGAACACAGCATAAGTCAAGGTCTGAATACACGTGTCTACAAACACAACTCTGTATTACCTTCATTTCTATCATCTCCACTCCTGACTTATTGCTGGATGACACATGGCAATCATGGTCAAACATTCAAGTTCAGAATACGTGAAAGAAATGTGCATAAATTATATAAAAAGTTAAATGTACATTTGCATAACTTGAGTCTGAATTCCCTCTTTGCCTCTAGCCTCTGTATTATATGTTCATGGGATCTCAGAATGCCTTTTATTGGTTGCCAGATAAACCAATAGGACACCAAGTGTAAAGAAGCAATTGGGTGTGTTCCCTTAGTAAGCCAAACGAAGCTGACAGTAGACAAAAGTCGGCAGCCAAAAGCAGGAACTCACAGTGTAACGATCTAAGGTGGTCTTTCGCAGCACCAATCTGACCATCACAATCTAGGTTCAATTGTTGACTGTGATGCTAGCTGACAAGTGCCGGGAAGCCTAAAAGAAAGGATCGCAGCAATCTTCAACTCTCCTTAATCCGTTGAGAGTAACTGCGATGAGACAGAGAAATACATGCAATTGGATATGATGATGTTGGGGAAGGGAGATATTTTATTTTCCATTGTTTGTCCATAGAAATTGAACCCACCACCCTGAATTAGCAAGCACCATACTTTAAATGGGTGAATTAGATGATTACTTCTGAGATTACTTTTAAATTCAGAAAGGATGCTTGCATAAAATGTAATATAATAACATGATTACACCTTACCCATCTTTCTCCCATTCTCTGTTTTGTGAAGACCTATTAGAAATTAGTCTTACTTTTTCGCAGCAACACCCAATGGTTTTGGAAGAATCAAAGATCAATTTGTGTCCTCCGATGAACATCTTGAAAAGCCAATCTGCTTTGTATCCCAATGCTTGCCTAATTAGGAAGTATTTCCTAGAACTGATGAACATAGAAGAGAGTGCATTATCCTGCCAACAACCACAGCTGAGCTTACAGGAGTCACTAAATGGCAAAAAGACATGAATTAATTTAAATTAATTTAATTACAGTTACAAAGGAACCTACCCAACCATCGAAGAAGCTGCAGTGACTTCATCATAAAACTGCATGACCTTTGGCCACTTTAAAATTTCATGCAATCCACATGCAGTCAAGTTGGCAAGCTGGTCTCACTAATGCAACACACTTTGAAACGGATCAACACACACCAACTGATCAACGTTTTCACCACAGTGATCTGCTCAAATGCACACAGTAACTTTGCGCTGAGTATTTTTTCACCTGGCAGGAGGCAAAAGGAGGAAGAGAAGGCTTAAGGAAAAGGAGTGGAAAAAACAAGCACACCTGCGCTGCCAGCACTGAGCTCCACCTCCACTGTCCCACTAACACAATCCTTCCATCCCTAGGGGAAGGTGTGGCGAGGGAACCAGACAAAGAGAAAACAGAAAGAGAGAGGAAGGGTGAGATTTAGCTTCAGAGGTTTAGCTGTTTTCTTTTATTCATTTTGATATATCTTTAATCTCACAAGTACATAACTTAAAAACTTGACTGATAGCATATCGAAGCAACAGATCCAAAGGCGAGTAAGGAAGAAAGGTTTTAATTACACTCTGGCGACTGGATGTACAAAATACGTACATTATTTAAAAATTAGAGACTGGGAGTGACACACGCTATTTTAACACACTCAGTCACAACAAAGGCTTCCACTTCTAATGCAGCTGAGGCCTAATATTTACCGACAGCTTGTCAATACATAGTTACCACAAAGACAATGGCTACGGGAAACAAGGCATCATTGGGGGAACTTTATATCCATCGCTGTCTTACTTATTGCATGAAAGTCTCTCTCAAACAACTCTACACTTAGACCAACCCCCTTTGGCACTGTTAGCCGTCATTTGATCATTTTGCACTTGAGCCATGTAATCTTTCTGCTTACTTGGGAAAATTATATTGTTCTTGTTGAAAAAACATTTGATTAACCTCAAGTTTTGAGGGTGGTTAATGCTTTCCGCCTGGGCCGTGAACCCCTTTTATAGCAAGATGTAGTAACATGCTTTTACTAATGTTTCACATTTCACTTTGGTTTAGTGTTGCAGAGCAGAAAAGGTCAATTTTCTCTAAATCATACTAACCATGTACACATCCATCCGCAATATGAATGTGGTTAATGTCAAGTCTAGTAACTTAGACCATTGCAGTGTATTGGTGTTGAACAACAGAAGTGACAGATAACTACATTAATAGTCCATCAGATCAGGAACGTCATCCAGAAGGACCATTGGGGAAAGACTGCCTAGTGGTGATTTCCACACACGTATATATACATACAGTCTTACACACACACTCACAGACATGCACAAGTGAAGTCGGAATATGGCCCAGTATCTCTTTTAATCCTTTTTCCACTCCCCCCTCCCCCTTTCATCATCAGGGCCTATCAACGCCATTCCTCCCTGCTATTAATAGGAGACGACTGTCCCCTTGTCTGCTCCCCTCTGCCAAAGCACAGACATAGGGGTGCTTCTCAATAATCAACGGTGGCTTCCTCTCCTTATCTGCCCCTTCCTCCCAACCACGAGTAACAAGGGTGAAAGAAATGGCTGAGGCAATAGGGAACCATATTAAACAACCACATAGTGGTTAATGGTTTATAGGGCCAAATTGAGCTTTCTGATTCAGAATCCTACTGTTTGAACATTTCCTGCATTGCTACTGTATTTGATTTGGTAATATTGTCTGAATACAGTAATTATGTGCATCAGAGACAATTTTCTGTTCAGTTGTGAACTCCTTAATTCCATTTCAATAATTGAATTTGAATGTAACAAACTTCCGTAAAGGAAGCAGATTTAAATTTAAATTCAATGAACACATTCCACCTAGGTTTATAAATACTTGAGGAAAATCTAGTTGATACTTAATTGTAGAACAGAGTTGTCTCACCCAGCTATCATAGAATGAAAGCTCTAATTATTGGTCCCAGTGGATAAGAGACTCTGCTACATGATTAAACGTGGTACAGTATTTGGTAACACACCAGTCTTTTTTGTGACCTCACCAGTAAGGAAATATCAGATGACAAAATCAGCAGGAGCAGAAACTGTCTGACAATCAAACTCTTCAGCGGTGTAGATTTTGGTCACTCATTCAGTAACATTCAATATGCCTCTATTTCTGTAACATGTTTCAGGACGAGCAGGTCAGGTGGAGGGGCCTTCTTGTGGGCCAAATCGGAAGTGCAACATTAAAGTCAATGATTATCTGACAATCAAAACACAATATATATATATAGGAAGTTGGAGTAAAAAAGAAAGACGAGAGAGAGGTTGAAGATACAGAGAGGTAGAAGAAAACAGCAGAAGAGAGCAGCAGGAGATAGAGAGCGGTAGAAGAAAGAGAGGTAGAAGATAGAGAGGTAGAAGATAGAGAGATAGAAAAGAGCAGCAGAAGATAGAGTGGTAGAAGATAGAGAGAGCAGCAGAAGATAGAAAGAGCGGCAGAAGAGAGAGGTAGAAGATAGAGAGCGGCAGAAGACAGAAAGAGCAGCAGGAGGGAGTTGACGGACTGAGGTACAGACACAGGGAGTTACAGTGCTGTCGAGTCTCAGTTGTGGGTCTTTTGTGAGGCTCAGATTGTAGTCTTCTCTGGGAAAGTGGAAATTCAACACTCCTCTCCGGAGGTCTGGTTACCAGGTGAGAGAGGAAGAAAGAAAGGAAAAACAGGGCCAGTGAGAGAGAAGAGGTGGGACAAGGGGTGGTGAGGTGTGGAGAGAGGAATAGGAGATGAGGGAAGAGAATGGGATTTGGACATGAATTGGAGAGAAATGGAAAGAGAGTGGGAAACTGAGAAAGGGTTGTAGAGCTACACATACAGATAAGAAAATAGAAGGAGGTTTTGTTTAAAACCCCACAAGACTAACACAGCCTGGACTAAGCATTCCACCTGAATCACAGAATTGGGTTGCGTCGTTTTATATTTATGCATGTGAAATTCTATTAAACTTCCCCTGTCTGGATCAAAAAGACAATCTTAAATCTTAATCACATTTCTACACCTTTAAACTTTTGTTTACGATTGGGTAAAGCCTGTTGTAAGCTCATAAAGTGTGTGAAGTATCATTATCGAAATGACCATTCAACAGATTTTGGCATCAAGAGCATCTGCTATTAAGTTCTTGTAGTATTCACATGACTCCCCCCTGTGGTCACATCAGCCACTACACCTACCCCAAGAAACCAGGAACACACGTTAAATTCATGAAAAACAATGCTTAAAGATACTACTATAGATTACTGTAGATAATATATATACACATTATATACATTATACATAATTCTAGGAATTTGAAAGTGAACATACATGTATTTGTTTTTACCAAATTTTATTTAGATTTTATACAACTATACATTTTACCCTGTACATCAGTAGTTCAAAATATACACCAAGATACACTATTTGATTTATATATCTAATATAGATCAATCACAAATATCCCTAAAATTCTACACATTTTGATGACTCATGCAGTTTTGGTGTTCCTTGAAGAAACTATCAAAAGCATGATACTTTGAAAAATGAAAATACTGGAAACACTTGCCGGTAATGTTTGCCCTGTACAACTGTGGACCTTCACTTGAGGCCTCTAACTTAGCCTTTTAATAGAAATGAAAAAATGGAATACAACCACCAACTTTTTCCTTTCACTGCTCTACAGAGCCCATCCTCCTCTGATTATCTGTGCTATTTATTTGTGATTTAATTGGACAATTAGAATTTGTAGATGTAACGGCCTTGAAATAATGTAATATGAGATTTGAATCAGGAAAATACTGGTGGTTATTTCTGATACAAGCATGGAATTGGCAGATGTTATTAAAGGACAGAGGTTGTACAGAACAAACATTAGTACAGGATAGCATTTTCGGAATTACACATTTTCAAAGTATTGCAAGCAAATTCCGTTAACACTGATGGCTACCCCGCTGGAGGTCAAGAGAACGGGTTAAGAATATTAAGCTAATACACTATACAAGTGCATATCTATAGTCAAAAGTGAACCATTTTGCAGGCCATGGCTGACATCTCAGTTTATATAAATAACATTTTTATAAGGGCCTTCTAAAAATACCCAAGGACACAAAAATAAAGGAAACATTATGTACAAAAAAATTTAAGTTATAGTTATTCTACAACCTTCAATACCTTTCTAGCAAATCTGTACTTCTGATTCTGCTTTGATATCAGTGGAAACATACAAGTCCTCCCTCTGATCACTTAATTCTGTTGAGTCTGTTCTTCCACCTGAACATCTGATCCACCACAAAGATGAAATTGAATACAGGTACATTCCTGTACCATGCCTCAGTGGGTCTCCCTGGGAGAGCGTGTGGTAAAAGTGTGTGTGAGTGAGCTGGCATGTGTGTTTGACAGCGATGGTGTTTGTGTAGAGTGGGTGTCTTTCCCCTTCCTGCGTTAGTAATGCATTTAAAATGGATTCTGGGCCTGAGCACACAGGTTGGAGAACAGAGAGAGGCCACGTTAGTGTTTTGCCGGTCAGTCTCTGTTTTGGATGTTGTATGACTTATATCTAGTGAGAAGAAGAATCTGGTGGGGAATTAGTGATCGTTGCCGCTCAGTCGTGGTTGCTGGCGTTTAAGTGAGCAGTGTGATGAGACCATATCAACTTGATGAGATGAGCATCGGAGGACACATTTCTCCCAAACCCACTAGGAGTTCAGTCAGTGAAACTAAGCCTTAATCACAAATTGGAAATCACAAAATTGGAAAGGTAAAAAAGAAGGTAAAATTGGTCAAGAAAAAATATATTAAAAATACAAAAAAAAACAATATTTCCCCAAAAGGTCAATGAAAGTACATGAAGTTTCCAACTGCACACTAAATTGAAGCACTTGGTTAGCACACATTTAATTAGTGTTTCACCTTCCTTCTTTTAGCGGGACAGAGACAAAGCACTATTAGCAGAATGTTGCCACGCTACTGCTAGCAGTCCATGTGGCTCGGTGCATCTGTTTCTCAACTTCTCCTTACCTTTCCATTCTCTATACAGCGATACAGTAACAATAAATGCAATCAAACTTATAGAACCCTAATCAACATTTGGTTGCAATTTTTTTGTGTGAGTAAAGGCTTGGGCAAAACACACACACCAACATACACAGACACACATAACATACGATCAATGCCGGCCCCCATTATAGGCATAGTCTGCCTTGTTGTGCATAACCAGTTTGTTGTCCACAAAGTAAAAGCTGTCCGATCTCGTCTCATAGGGATTCTCCACCATCTGACGAACTGGGACGGAGCATGATCACAACACGGAACACTGTGTTAATCTCCATTTCACATGTTATTCCCATCCATATACTTCTGTATAGTACAGTTCTTCTGGAAAATGTATTCAAAGCGGGCATGCATTTCCTTCAGTAAATTGTGTAGGTTCCAAGTAGGTGTTATGTACACACTATTTATTTACTCATTTATGTAGCAAAACATCAACCACAAAGCTCTTCAAAGGGGTCATTGACTGATATATGAAACACTCACCCAAACTCTCAGACAGTTGAGGAAACTCGTAGATGTGTTCGCAGGTGTTGCGGCTGTTTGGGATACAAAAGCCGAAGTCGAAGTCAAAGCTCTTCAGGAGGTGATCTCTAAAGTAGTGCCTCTCAATCATTCTGAAGCTGTTCAGAGGCCGGTTCCCAACCGTGAACTCCACTCTGACGGAAAGAGAAAGGTGTCAACATACAAAAGTGAGGTGTGTGTGGTTGTTTGTGTATCTGTGTGTGTGTGTTACGCACGTAGCTCCCACGGTCCTTAGACGTAAAAATGCAGCAGTGAACTGGTAGCGTACAAAACGTCCAGCACTCAAGTCTCCCTCTCTATTTCCCTCTCCTTCCTCTAAGGTCAAAGACACAACAACACACAACATTCATGTAAACACACAACATACATATTTCTCAGACATACTATGGTAGTAATACACTGACAATGACACACACACACACACACACACACACACACACACACACACACACACACACACACACACAAAGTAGAAGGGAAAACAGACTATACCTGTATGAGGTGGTTTGGCAATTTCAAACAACACAGTGCCTGTCTCAAGGTCTCTTATTTTAAAGCGAATGAAATCTATGTTGAAGATATTGTCCTCTGGTTTACACAAGTACCCTGGGTTGGACAGACAGATTTGGAGTGGTCAGAGGCTGACTATATCATGTAATCTATTTATCATCTGTTCATCTATAAATAAACAGTCACGACATGCATGTATTTAACTCAAAGCGACTGTATGCAAATTAATGCAGGTAGCTAGCTAGCTACCCGTATTTGTATAAACAGCCAATCAGTCAACCACCATCATGCAAAAAAGTAGATAATAATCCACCCCGTGCAGCAACCCGCAATCCTAGGACCTCTTCGGGGGTGATGTGACCAACTTGTGTTCGAAGATCGTCTTCTGTAACGGGCCTACTGTCCACCTGGCTTCGACGAGACTTGAGTCTCTTCAGAACCCCTCCACCTGGCTTGCGCTCCCGCGCGACAGCCACGGAACTGTGCCCGCTGCTCGAGACGTTCTCTGGAGCAACATGCGGGTCGATGACGGCTTTAGCTTCGCTCATAATTCCCACTGATAATGACCACCTTGCCTATCTGTCTCTGCCAACCTCAAACCAATAAGATGGCGTCGTGTATGATGGCTGAAGAACCCCTGCTTCGCGTTGATGGGTCAAGCACTTGTTTTTGTAACTGCATTCTGTACTGTTGCCATGACAACTGGTCAGAGAGCAAGTGGACGTGAGATTTTCAAAGGAATACCACTAGGGGGCAGGATGTGCACCACACCTGACAACAGGTTACACCTGCTGGCTTATAAGCACACAAAGACTTTAGCGCAGAGGCTTTTTTGCGCCCATCTGTTCCAAATGCTCTAATTTTTACAGTGGGCAAAGGCATTCGATCCTCTTTGAGGGTGGGGGGCACTATGGAAATATGCACTCACTACAGGAAGACGCTCTGGATAAGAGGGTTCGCTAAATTACTTTAATGACTACAATAAATGTACATTTAATGTAAACATGGAAAATGTAACGTTTTGAACTGTGAAATGAACTCTTTCTCCAGTCTCGTTCAATTCACACTAAACCTGTTTGTCCAGTAATTCAGTAGTAGCCTACCTGTGTGGGAGGGACTGACTGTCCAGACTGCTGCTTTCGTCTCGGGACATCGCAGACAGGCACAATATTCAACATTCGTGTTGACTTTAGGGAGAGAGTGAGAGAGATTTAAAAAGCGTCCGTTTCACTACACTAATCTGGAAATCCTAAATATAAAAGGTACGGTATCAAGAATATTCATAACAATACAAATGTAAGATGTCCTAACAGTGCGTTCTCGTCAGTCTTTTGGACTATCGTTAGTCTTTGAACTGTTTTCAACGTAACAGTAATTACCAGATTGTAAAATGCTTTTGATATGTCAGCATAGGCTAGGAATATGAAACAAAGAAAGTGGATATTTAAGTATGTCCATACCATAAGTGATAACAGAATTACTTTTTTATTAGGCTATAGTGTGTTTTATTGTAGCACCTTTGTGGATTTCATTTGATTATATACAATTTAAACACTCTCGATGAGTGCTGAGGGAGAAACTACAGCGGTTCAACGACAGAGAGTTCATTCATTGTGCGCTGCTTTTATTGGTCACTTATTAATTCCAAACGAACGTTACACAGTCACAATAGGGTATTTTTTTTCGTAGAACATCGTGCTAAATGCTATTTTGTTACTCTATGTATATCATTTATACAAATGTTTTCCTTATGAATCTGGATAGACTTGGCAGGTAAAGTGTGTAAATCTTTGGATTTTATTTTGGTTCACGGTGTTGTACAATAGCAAATACATTGTATCAAGAAACATTAGACACAGGCATATTTTGTGGTTTATTGTATGGAGCAGTGAGGGTCATTGAAAATATATAATATATAATCAAAATTGGCAATGATTATTTTGTTTGAAATTGGTGGCAGTGATTATGTTATACTATGATATACTGTGTCTATTTAAACAAAACCTGTCTTGTTCTTGAAGTGGCTCAACTGGATTGAATAGAGCCGTAAGTGCCTTTCAGTCATACCCTGGGGCTCCTCAGATGGTTTGAAAATATTTCATATGCAACAGTGGCATGTAGATGGACTCGTTTATATTAAACTCTGACAAGATACACCAGACAGTATGTGCAACATGCAACTGGAACACATTTGTGTTTTGTTCCATTCAAATCAGATGACATTCACCACATGACCAAAGAACCTGGCTTGTGTCATTAGTGTCAAACCCAGGGAGTTCCTTTGTGGTTTAGTTGGAAAAGCATGGTGATTGGAATTCCAGGTTTGTGAGTTTGATTGCTATAGGGGACCAGTATGAAAAAGTATGAAAAGATGCCCTATGTATTTATTGGAACAGTAAGTAATCAAACAATTAATATCATGCATATATTACACATAGTTTGCCTATTTCAGAGTACTGAAAGTGTTGGGAAAATTGGCTTGACAGGTGTTTCTGGTTAGTCAGGTGTGTTCTGTCACATACCATACTCTGCAGGGATGAGAGCATTGTCAATGTTTAGTCTTGATTCTAGGCTTTACATTTGCCTTTGGAGTCTGCTGTTGGTGTCTATCAACATGAGTACCAAAGAGATGTCAGTGAAAGTCAAGGGAGCTATTATGAAGCTGAATAATCTCAAGTGATTTATCAGAAACATTGCCAAAACCTTGTGCTGCCCAAATAAGATCAGTTAGGAACATAATTAAAAAGAAGGAAAGCGCTAGTGAGCCCAGGAATCGCAAATGACCTGGTACACCAAGGAAGACCTCTACAGTGGATGATTAAAAAATGCTCACCACAATGAGGAAAATAAATAGTAACTATCAGACAGTTCAGGAACACTCTGCAGTAGGGGAGCATGGATGTGTCAGCCACTGCCATCTGCAGAAGCCCACGCTAGCACAATTACAGAGGATACACTGAAACCACTATACAGTGCAAACCACTATTTAGACTCAAAAACAAGATGGTCAGGTTATAGTTGAAAAAAGAGAAGAGTTTTATAAAAAGATCTTGTGGACAGCAGAAAAGGTATTTTACAGCTTGCGATTTTTTTCAGCTTGCAATTAGAACCAGCAAACTTTCAGTTGCTGAAATAATAAGACAAAAAGACACACAAAAGCTATAGCAGAGATTGTGCATCTGCACATGCACAGAAGCTTGGGGATACTCCCGATATTGTGATCTAATGATGGCCTAAAGATTGAAAAGTCTTCTCTGCCACAACCTTTATTATAATGGAATTTGTAGAGACTTTTGCTTGTAGAAGAAGACTATTGCAAACATGAGCATGACACAAACTACTAGTCTCTATAAACCATAGATCAAACACAAGCAAAAATAGACACTGAAAATGCAGATTTAGTTATCACTTGCCAACACAAATATTTGCTAAATATCTTTGTTATTGTTGTTCAGAAATAGGTGGTAATGATGTGTGCTACCGATCTGAAGCCAGAGCATTCAGAAAACATACTAATCTTTTTGTTTTGTTTTTTACTTTCACATATGGAACACATACATTCCTGTAAGCTCAATGTCTGGCCTGTAGACATGAATTGACCAGGTGGATGAGTTCACAAATATTTAAAATATTACACAGTCATTCAGATTGTAATCAGCACTGTGACAACCAAGCCATGCAGAGATGGCACCAAAGTGTTTAAAAAACATCTGGCGCCCATAGATTTTCCTGATCTTGTATCCAAAGAAGTTAAGTCTCCATCATATTTACAGAATGGCTGGATTACTCTTTTATATTGGCTATGATGGGACCAGTGTTTCTCTAATAGGCTTTTAAAAAATCTTGGAAAAACTCCTGGTCTTGTGGAGGATGAAATCCCTACCAAACTGCAGCCACCTTGTATTTGTTCATATTAAATAGATTTTAAAGACTAGCAAACTTAGATGCAGAGTTAGCATCATGTTTGTAAAACTGACTGGACTGATGTGTGAATGTCTGTTGGTACCGATGTGTTATCTCACTTGCTAAATAAATACGCTACTAGGGGACATGAAAGAGAGAAGTATGTTCCTTAATACAGTATGGAAGGCATTCCCACTATGAATTTGATAATCAATTCCAATGAAACTTCTAAATCAGGTAGCCAATAACCTAGCTAGTTACTGTAGATGGAACAGCATAAATATAGTCGTCAATGTTTAAAAAAATGCGTTTATTGTTAAGTAGAAATAAAATGAACTCAATTACATCATGAGCTGTTCCACATAACATTGAGCCCATATATGGCAGCCAAGCATACACGTAGATAATGCTATCTGCTTCCATCACATACAGTAATATCTTGGCATCTACAATCATGCTTCATTCAAGCCATGATCTGCATACAATTTAGCTGATTACACACGCATAAACATTCAATCTGATCCACTGCACACACATCACTTTGTTGCTTAGCCCTACTTGATCGGCCACTCTCCTGTGCACTGAACAAGTGAAGGCCTATGCGGCTACTAGGCTTCTCACTGAATTTATTATTTTTCCTAAAATATCTTACATGCATCATGATGATGAGCCAGGCATGTTAACATGATGAACCAACTCTGTAGCCAACTTCTCCAAGTGAGGATAAACACAACTAATAATGGTCACAATAAGCAATACGTTCATACCTCACCATAACTTAAAACAAAACAAAAATCAGATTAAAGTAATGATTACATAAAATATAAAGCACTGAGTGATTGAAAATGTCATAAAGCCTCGTATGAAATGGAAAATAATAACGCAGAGCAACAACATTCTAGAACTGCCCGGTAGAGTATGTACAACACGCAAAAGTAACTCATACTGAAAGGGACGTTATAAAAACTTACAGCATACACAAAGGATAGTATAAGCATCAATTAACTTACTTGAATTGGAGGTGGAATCCCTTTGAGTGGAGTATCTATCCAAGCATTGGTCTAGCACACAATTAATGTCCCCTGCAATAATTGTATTAATCTTGAGAGATCTTGAGATATCTTGTATCTAGGCTTAAAAAATATTTTACAAATATTATCAATGTTGAGCCATATATATTTCGTACCGTTACAGAGTGGGGGTTGGTCTCCATCATTTCCATCTAAATCCACAAAAATCATTGTTATATAGCTGTCCGATGCACACAAAAGCAAATGGGACACTACTTCTAAATGTAACCACAATTGGTATGCCCTCAAGTCAGGTTTATGTTTTGGAATATATTTTACAGCTTTGCCATTCTTATTTAAAGGAGTAATTAACTGTTTTACAACATAATGTTAGATGATAAAGTAGGTTAGTTGGCTATGGTTCAGTAGAAATTGCAATCCATAGTTTGGTTTCCTTTTAACAGCCACTATAATTTTCAGATAACAGAGTAAACCATCAAACAAAATGAGGCAGGTTAGCTGAATTTTGCTTGCCTTGTTTTGGGTGATAATGTTTTTTTAGATATAAAAACTGCATCCCTCTCATTGACATTTGAAGAGCATTTATCATTAGGCATTAGTTTAAACTAAAACAAACGGATTCATGTTTAGATGTGTTAGTTAGCTGGTCAGATTACAGATGGAGTCTTTCTGAAGGAAATTATATGGTGTCCATATAATTATTAACTAACTAGATAGATTACATAGCTAGACTCAATATTTCACTAGGTATTTGTTTTTCTGTGACATAATTCCTAAAATATTAAGCATGCTGGCTGTTAATTGCAATAATTAGTGTAGCCTCATGCAAGGCTTAGC
Source organism: Esox masquinongy (assembly GCA_016801175.1). Classification (NCBI taxonomy): domain Eukaryota; kingdom Metazoa; phylum Chordata; class Actinopteri; order Esociformes; family Esocidae; genus Esox; species Esox masquinongy. Next base: position 6,581 of record JACXGI010006325.1, on the reverse strand, counting down.
CTTAAGTGCTGGGTGGTGTGACTTTACTACTTACTAGCATAGTAGTATATTGTCATATTATTTCAGGTTGGGACTAGATATACAATTAAGTGGCATTTTACCTGATTCCTATACTGATGCCCTGTCTATGCAATTGGGTGCCATTTAAAATGCAGACCTACCATTTAGAGATTAGAAACTATTTTCTCTCCTCTACATGGTGAACTTGTTGTTGGCCTGAACCAAGCTAACAGAGGAGCTGGGTTGTTATGTGCAAGGTCTGGCTGTCAAACAGGCAGAGATTCTGCAGAAGGCATCCTACAACCTGACAGTGATTGGACACCGTTTTTAAATTGTACTCCATAAATATGTCAAGTCAGAAATAGTAGAAATAACACCCAATATAAACCAACCCTGTGAGATCCCAGATCAGACTGGTTTACTATTGTTCTTTGAGATCTCAGATCGGACTGGTTTACTACATTGTCCTTTGAGATCCCAGATCAGACTTGTTTACTCTGTTGTCCTGCTTCAGGTGTCTTCCAGGGCCATAGCAGCTACTACATGACCCTGTCCTGCATTTTCCCACCTTATCTCATTATCCTGCATGTCTGCTTCTAGAATTAGAGATGTAAAGGACTTGAAAAGACTGTAAAAAAGTTTGTGCTTTAGTATTGTTCCTGTTCTTTGCATGTATTAGCCTGTAGATTTAGTGGAATTTAGTGATAGTTAGATTATTTGTTTGGCTTTATGTTTCACAAATAGCCTGTAAATTCTATTATAGGTTGCAAGTATGATATTAAGAAAAGGCTTTCTTCTTCTCTCTTCTCACCTCCTCCTCTCCCTGTCTGTTTCTTCTCTCTCCTGACACTCTCTTTCACTATAACATTCTCCTTAATTTTGTTCTATCCTCACTTCTTTTCAATGTTATTTTCTCCACTCAGGAACAAATAGAGGGCATGGCAGCTCGTGTGGGTGTTGCCACTGAGGAGGTGACCCAAGCAGGAGTTGATGACGTTAAGCCCACACCCATCGTCAAACCTCTTCTGACTCCCAAGCCCTTCTCACTGCAAAGGAACCCCACCTTTCGCTCAATCTTTGCCCCTAACAAGACACTCACAGCTACTCCGTCACAAACCACACCCAATGTACCGATTACATCCGCTATCTCTAGCAAACCACTCAGTTACCCTCTATTGGACTCTAAACTCAAAGCAGACACTAGCACAACACCTGACACGACCGTTGCTCTTGAAGATCCTTCAGTCATAACACTTGCCACTGATTCAACCCATGCCACTGAAAAGAACCAAGCTGATCTTTCCAAATGCCTTACTACACCAACATCTGAGACACCGGCCAGTAGCAGATCTGACCCGACTGATACCAAAGAGACAAATCACCTCAGTGTATCTGAACTGGATGAGCGTGGCCACTCTGATATAAGCGCCTGCACCTCTGGAACCGAGGCTGGATCGGTCACCTCAGCCACTCTTCAACCACAGTCTGAAGCAGCTACAAGTGATCCCGCCCCCGCCGTCATCAAGCGCCACACTGGGGAGGATCAGGCAGCCCGCTGCAAAGGTGTCAGTAAGCGGCTGTCCATGGAGCTCACCTCCAGGTTTGAGACGGCCAGCCTCCCACTTCACTCGCAGCAACCCACTAAAGACAACATCCAGGGACCAGAACAGGGACCTATTGTCCCACTCCTCAGGCCTCAAGAGATGACCACTGATCCACCTGGGACACTGTCTGATCTGGAGTGCCGACTCGAGCAGTCAGCTACGTTGAAGGAAGAGAGGGATGTAAGAGGAGGGCTGGAAGAGGAAGGAGAAAAGAAAGGGAGCAGCATACAGCGGAGGATTAGTTTGCTGCTGGACTCCTCCTTGAGGCCTGAGGCTCCGGCCAAAAGAGAGGAAGTACCTCCAGTACAACAATCAGATGGATCCGGAGGTGTGAAACAACTAATCAAAGACTGGGCAGAGGGTCCAAAAGGGAAACAGATGAATGAGCTGGAGGAGGAGAAAATTGCAGAAGTGGAAAAACTAAAGCTAGAAGAGAGAGCTGAGTTAGAGAGAGAAAGTGAACAACAAAAAGATGTTGACAAAGAAAAGGAAACAAAGAAACCAAATGAGGAAGTAATTGATAGAGAGAGAAAGAAAGAGAGGGAGACAGAAAAACAAAGAGAGAAGGAAAGGGAAACACTGCGAGAGGAAGAAGAAAGGGAGAGAAAGAGGAAAGAAGAGGAAGAAGTGAGAAAGATGAAAGAAGAAAAGGAGAAAGGAAGACTGATAGAACTTGAAAAGGAGAGGGAGAGATTGAGAGTGGAAGAAGAGAGGGATAGAAAAAGGAAAGAAGAGGAGAGAGAAAGACAGATCAAATTAGAGAGAGAAACGGAGAGACAAAGAGAGGAAAAAGAGAGAAAGGTGAAAGAAGAGGAGAAAGAAAGACAGATAGAAGTTGTAAAGGAGAGGGAGGGACAGAGAAAGGAAGAGACGAAAAAGAGGGAAGAGGAGGAGAAAGAAAGACTTAACTCACATCAACCTGCTGAAGACAACATCCAGGAACCTGAACAGGTCAATAAGAGAGAAACTGCAATCCCTATAGCCCCTGTCCTCAGGCCACAGGAGGATGAGATGACCACTGATCCACCAAGGACACCTTCTGATCCAGAAAGCAGACTCAAGCAGTCAGCAACATTGAAGGAAGAGAGAAATGTAGGAGGAGGTCTGGAAGAGGGAGGAGAAAAGACAGGGAGAAGCATACAGCAGAGGATCAGTTTGCTGCTGGACTCCTCCTCAAGGCCTGAGGCTCCGGCCAAAAGAAAGGAAGTACCTCCAATACAACAATCAGATGGATTCGGAGGTGTGAAACAACTAATCAAAGACTGGGCAGAGGGTCAGAGGTTGGAGAGAGGTTATGAGGAAGAAACAGGAGAAGAGAAGGAGAAGGACCAGGTGCCTCTTTATAAACCCGTAGGGAGACTTCGATGGGCGGATGGAGGGACAAAACAGGACAAAGAAAAGGATATTATGAAACAGAATGAGGAACAAATTGTTAGAGAGAGAGAGGATAGGGATAGGGAAAGACAAAGAGAGGAAGAAGAGAGGGAGAGAAAGAGGAAAGATGAAGAGGAGAGAGAAAAAAAGATAGAACTTGAGAAGGAATGGGAGAGAAAGAGAGAGGAAGAAGAAAGGGAGAGAAAGAGGAAAGAGGAAGAAGAGAGAAAGATGAAAGAAGAAAAGGAGAAAGAAAGACAGATAGAAATTGAAAAGGAGAGGGAGAGACAAAGAGAGGAAGAAGAGAGGGAGAGAAAGAAGAAAGAAGATGAGAGAGAAAGACAGATTCAATTAGAGAGACAAAAAGAGGAAGAAGAGCAAAAGATTAAAGAAGAGAAAGAAAGACTGATAGAATTTGAAAAGGAGAGGGAGAGACTGAGAGTGGAAGAAGAGAGGGAGAGAAAGAAGAAAGACGAAGAGAGAGAAAGACAGATCAAATTAGAGAGGGAAAAGGAGGAAGAAGAGAGAAAGATGAAAGAAAAGGAGATAGAAAGAATAATAGAACTTGAAAAGGAGAGGGAGAGAAAGAGAGAGGAAGAAGAGAGGGAGAGAAAGAAGAATGATGAAGAGAGAGAAAGACAGATCAAATTAGAGAAGGAAAAGGAGGAAGAAGAGAGAAAGATGAAAGAAAAGGAGAGAGAAAGAATGATAGAACTTGAAAAGGAGAGGGAGAGACAGAGAGAGGAAGAAGAGAGGGAGAGAAAGAAAAAAGAAGAGAGAGAAAGAATGATCAAATTAGAGAGGGAAAAGGAAGAAGAGAGAAAGGTGAAAGAAAAGAAGGAGAGAGAAAGAATGATAGAACTTGAAAAGGAGAGGGAGAGACAGAGAGAGGAAGAAGAGAGGGAGAGAAAGAAAAAAGAAGAGAGAGAAAGAATGATCAAATTAGAGAGGGAAAAGGAGGAAGAAGAGAGAAAAATTAAAGAAAAGGAGAGAGAACGAATGATAGAACTTGAAAAGGAGAGGGAGAGACAGAGAGAGGAAGAAGAAAGGGAGAGAATGATCAAATTTGAGAGGGAAAAGGAAGAAGAGAGAAAGATGAAAGAAAAGAAGGAGAGGGAAAGACTGATAGAACTTGAAAAGGAGAGGGAGAGACAGCAAGAGGAAGAAGAGAGGGAGAGAAAAAAGAAAGAAGAGAGAGAAAGAATGATTGCACTTGAGGGGTTAAAGGAGAGAAGTGAGAGACAGAAAGAGGAAGAGGCAGAGCAATTGAGAAAGAAACAAACAAGTCTCATAAAGGAGAGAGAAATGGAAAGACCTAATGTGGAGAAAAGAATAAAGGAAGACCAGATGGCAAGAGAAAGACAAAAAGAGAAAGAAAGTGTGGAAGGAGAGGCAAAGTCCCTCGTCAAATCAACCACTCTTGAACCTAGCCAATCTCCCAAACCAGAGTCTCCTTCTTCCTTGACTGGCCCCATCACCGAACCCATTATGAAGAAAGAGGAGCAGCCTCACATTGAGGTGGTCTACGATGACTTTTCTGTCAAAGAGTTGAAGCCTCTTATCGAGATGGTCTATGACGATTATTCCGTCAAACCCCGGCGCTGGGGGTCTCAGGCCAGGGCCTTCGCCAACCATACTCAGGTCAAGACACCTTCCCTGGAGACAGAGGGGCCTTGCTCACTGAGTCCCTTTGATACTGATCTCCAGAGAAGTGTTGTTGACACCCAGGAGCCAGCCCAAGTTATCCTGGTCAGTGCCCACCCTCAGCCAGTTGAGGAGGACATAGAAGGGGGAGCACCTAGTCCAGAGGATGGGATGGAGAATTCAGCAGCGGAGGAAGAGGAGGATGAGGCAGAGAAGAAAGAGGAGGACAAGGCAGAGACAAAAGAGGAGGAAGAGGAAGAAGAAGAGGAGAAAATGAACCTGGACACCAAGGTAAGCAGGGCAAAAGTGGAAATAAGGTATTTCAAAGCTTTTTTTCTTCCAACACCAGTGTGGACTAAGACATCCCAATAGCTTGAATCATTTTGTTAGACCGGGGACATCTTGCATAAAGAACAAACTCAGAAATTATAAGCTCTGTGTATTAACAGTTAATTTAGAAAATGACTATCCCACACGAGACTATCATCACGCCAACGTGATTGAATTTGGTGATTTCATTGAGTGTTATCTGACTTTCCTTTGTGTTTGTGCTAGCTGCACCATTTTCTCTCAGTGTTCAGCAGGATATTGCAAAACAGGCGATATAAGCCATAATGGTGAATGCATTACCAGAATGTGTCTTTTGTTGCCTTTTTGCAGAGCTGGGGTGCCCAACCGAGACAGAATTCACTAAGACAAACAAGTTAGTCTCACTGATATAAAATCTATTTTCCAAGAGAGACTATAGCCAGTATGTTTTTGGAGAATTCAAATATAAGTTTGTTGACTTTTCTGATGGAAAATATTCATACTACTGAGGTGGTATCTTAATTTGCATGATTTCTACCTGATCAAACAGCAGTATTTCCCTTTCTGTCTGATCAAACAGTGGCTTTATTCTAGTATAGTCAGGAACTCCTCTGGCAGCGTGAAGCTACAAATGAATTGCTATATTGAAGGGGTGAGAGTTCTAGGCTGAAAATGTGTTTGTCACTCTCACAACTGGAAAAACACACGTTAGGCTTAAAGCTACAGTATTTCTCATTACATATTTATGAATGAAAATGAATAGTCTGGGAATAATCAGGAGGCAACACGATGAACTCTGATCGCTTTTATCATGCCATCTGACCAAAATGTAAAGTAATACAAAAAGTACTTGTAAGGCATGATGGATATTATAAGCATGATGGGTAGTCTTTATAAGAAGGCCATCCGCCCCTCAAACAAGTACAAATTTGTACAGACCAGGCTAGGGCTGTTGCAATTATTGTATAATTGCCTGATCGTGATTATTAGAGTCAGATCGCAATTATTTTATAGACAGCGATCTTTTTTGCACATTATATTGATTCCAAAATCATGTTTCCAATCTGAATAAGGGGTTTTTAGGCCAGTGTTAGTACCATGCGAATTATGTCAGTTTCCATCAGTCAGGTTGTCTAGTACATGGGAGCAGAAGAGTGTTTGACAGCTCTGCAGAAAGTTATAGGCACAGATCATTTACTGAAACTTGTTTTCTTTTTAATTTTAGTATGTTTAAACCTAGTTTAGAATTGTTTTGCTATGCACAGTAATATAATTTCCCAACGTTAGCTTATGATTTAAGCGGCATAACATTTACAATATAGACAATTAAATTGTTAATTGCAATTATTTGTGCAACAGTTAATCACCAACTAAAATGTCATAATCGTGACAGCCCTAGACCAGACCAAGTCTCTTTTAAATTATACTGTATGTTTCACAAGTTGTAACAGCACAATTCAACACAATAGAGTACAGATCAACACAATTCAACACAATAGAGTACAGATCAACACAATTCAACACAATAGAGTACAGATCAACACAATTCAACACAATAGAGTACAGATCAACACAATTCAACACAATAGAGTACAGATCAACACAATTCAACACAATAGAGTACAGATCAACACAATTCAACACAATAGA